>CM035156.1:14317878-14427527 GCA_020205615.1 Panax quinquefolius
TTTCTAAAACTTAGGAGAACGAATTTTGGAATAACATAGAAAAGGATTGAACATATATAAAGTGGTTTAAAAATATCCACCATACTATTTTTATTTTGAATTTAAGATAAAATATTATTTTTAATACAAATATATTGTATTTGTCGTTTTGAAATTAATGTGATTCATTTTTTTCTTTTATTTTAAATTTATAATTTCTTGGTATTTTTAAATGTTTTGATTTTAAGATTGAAATAACTTGACTCTAAATTTAATAATTATATCTGTCTTGCAAATATATTTTTTCTTAATTCAGGAATTACATCAAAAGCTGACATGAGAGTGGTAAAGGAAGATTTGGTGCAGGTTCTTAAAGGTATATTATGTTTAGTCAATCGTAATTAATTAGAGATTTACAATTGTTTATAAATCTTGGATTCATTAGTTTCAAATAAAATATTGCTTTAAGTTTACTATTCCGCTATGTTTCAAATCTGAGATATTTTTTTTTAATGTTCTTATACTGCTGTGTGCTGTGCTGTCTTCATAAAAAATTGAATCATCCAAGTCTATAATCAATTGAGCATTGGTTAGTTAAAATTGTCTAATATGCTTCAGTACGTTAAGGCAAACCACTTGCCGAGACCAAGTAAAAAAAAATCATTTTCTTATTTAATAAAGTAAGCATGCATATTCAAAAAACAAAAAATAGATAATCCAACATAAAAAACCGAGTGCCTGATGATCTCTAGCTTTTGGTCCCACGAGAAAAATAGGCTCTTGTTATGCCACAGCAGGCAAATTTTTGACCCATGGATCCAAAGGTTTCCCGATTGAGTACACAACAAATCCAATCTCCTAAGTTTATGTGGGTTCACAACATTCCTTCCATCGAACGCGAATGCAGGCTTTTGCATGTTGTTGTAAATCCTCTGGAAATCAAGATTCTTGAATTCATCCCACTCCGTCAGAATGCAGATACCATGAGCATCCTTTGTAGCCTCATATGCGTCCCAAACTACGGTTATTTCCTTCACTGATGTGGGGCTCAAGGGTTGGAGATGAACTGGATGGTCCCAATCAAACTTGTTCAGCGAGAGATCCTCTGAATCTGATCTTCAGTCACTTGTGGATCATAAATGCTCAACTTGGCCTTATCACCTATCAGTCCCTTGCACACATCAATTTTGGGAGTCTCCCTTGTGTCACCCGTGTCTTTCTTGAATGCAAACCCCAAAATGCCAATTTTCTTGCCTGAAACAGTGTTAAACATCGAGGAAACAATCCGGTTCACGAACCGGTTTTTCTGGTAATCGTTCACCTTGATAACTTGTTTCCAGTAGTTTGCAACTTCAGGGAGGCCATTGCATTCACAAATGTAGACCAAGTTGAGAATATCCTTCTGGAAGCAAGAACCATAAAACCAACACTGGCATTCAGAAACTTATCTCCAATCCTAGTGTCTTTTCCCACTGCATGTGCCACCTGAGAAACATCAGCCCCAGTTGCCTCACAGAGCGCGGACATAGCATTAACTGATGAGATCCGCTGAGCCAAGAAGGCATTGGCAGCAAGCTTTGAGAGCTCTGCTGACCAAAGATTGGTACAAATGATTCTTTCTTCAGGAACCCAATGAGCATAAACATCTTTCAATGCTTTGATTGCCTTTTGGCCATCTGGGGTTTCTCTCCTCCAATCAGAACGCGGTCTGGGTTAAAAGGTCTTGTATTGCAGTTCCCTCAGCAAGAAACTCTGGGTTTGACAGAATTTGATACTTGATGCCCTTGCTGTTATGTGTTAATATCTTTTCAATTGCCTCAGCTGTTTTCACTGGGACAGTCGATTTCTCAACAACAATCTTGTTAGATTTTGAAACATCAGCAATCATCCGGGCTGCACTCTCCCAGTAGGTGAGGTCTGCAGCTTTTCCAGCTCCAAGCCCTCTGGTTTTTGTTGGGGTGTTGACGGAAACAAATATTATATCTGCTTCTGAGACATGCCTTTCAACGTCTGTGCTGAAGAAGAGATTCTTTCCTCTGCACTGCTTCACCACTTCTTCGAGACCTGGTTCATAAATGGGAAGTTGCTCGCTGTTCCAGGCTGTGATCCGAGAAACAGATATATCAACAACAGCTACTTCAATTGAGGGGCACTTGAGGGTAATAACTGCCATTGTTGGACCCCCAACATACCCAGCTCCAATGCAGCAGATCTTCACCATCGTCTTTGCTATTATCTAGAACTGAAAATGGGACATGTTATGCATCACATCAAATTAACACAAGCGTTTTTTTGTAATAGCTCATCTATTCATATATTTAGAGAATTAATAGAATTTCAGGTATTTCATATATGCGAGAGCAGCGAGACTATATAACCACAGGGAGAGCATCTTTTCATACAAGTTTGTTGGGAAAATTAACAAAACCAAGAATCTATAAAGTTTTAAAGATGGATTACTTTTAAAAGATTGGAAAAGCATATTTGAACTGATACCAGTTATGAATAAGTATACACACAAACAAATGTAATTTAGAATCAAGTTTGGCTTGTACTGCACAAGTCATATCCCCCAAGTCATTTCTTTTAAAGAGATGATTCTCATACGACATATCTCCATACTGACTAACTTTCCATTGCACTTACCCCGTTGAGCGTTGAACTATGAATAAAAAAAAATGCATCAAAATACTCGGGCAAAGCTTTTGTCAAAATTTACGGTGAACAAACAAAACTTGGGCATAAACTTGAACCAACTGAAGCAATAATGAGTAAAAAAGAGTGAAATGAATACCTTATGGATTGTTTATGCATAAAAGATATTGAATCGGCCAAACAAGATATAAACTTGAAGATCAAATGAGGATCCAAGAACAAGATGTTTGTAATTTGGACATGTAAAATTGGAAATGTTTTGAATTCTCTCTCTCTCTCTCTCTTCAGCAAGAAAATAGAAAAGCTCAATTAGTTCATAGAAATCTCAAGGGCAGAAGAAAATTTAGGCAGAGCTTAGCATCTAATCAAGTTTTCATTGTGTTCAAGGCCACATCCGATATAGGATTACATCTATACATATCTTGCTTAAATTTAAACAGACCCAGAATCTGAACACAGTAACTCAGATGGTTATGGACTACTAAACAGCACAAAGAACAAATAACTGCAAATCTATGCATTTATAAGAAGTTAGCAATTAAATATTGATTCACTCAAAAGAGTAAAATTACCTTAGGGACTTCCTTATTCAATTCAGAAAAATGAATGGAAAACTATGATCTCTCCCCTCCACAAAATAAGAGGGAAGAAGACAGAAACCTTGGCTTCTTATTGCATTCTAAAAGGTTTCACCTCCTTGTATACAAGAAAATTTTCTACTCCCTATAGGATTCTCACAAACTAAGCAAAGGTGCCAATTGATTTAAATCCCAACAAAGAATGTTCAGACACGTTTTCAAACTGGCACCTTTCAGTAACAAGCAAGGGAAATCCAACTACTTTTTTCTCTGGTAGAAACTGAACAATTCCTTTTATTGTAGTATCAGTTTTTTACCAATACCAAAGCGTATTAAAGTCATAAAAAAAGTGTTTGGTCTAAACACAAAACTAGAGACCAAACACAAAACTAATTACTACTAGTTTCACTTTCTGATAAAACCAACTTTAGATTACATATGGTTGACCCTTAATGTATTACAATTAAAACATTGTTTTCAGAAAAAAAAACAATTTCTAATATCACAGAGTTTATTTATCAATATTTTATTTCAATATCTGAAACCCATTTCGGAAAAATAAGTTTTTACACGACCCAAGTCACAAAAAGTGGCAAAAAAACTGATTTTTAAACTGAAAAGGAAGCAGCAATAATCAAGAAACATGAATGGTGAAAATTAGGGTTTAACCAAACAAGAAAATTATGATGATTGAAAGTTGATAAAGAAAGCTTCAGAATGCAGAAACAACGTGCTTCGTAGGTTCGAAAGGCATTTGCACCAAAAAAAAAAAAAGTTCGAAAGGCATTGAGTAAGATCAAAGACATGATTAATTAACTAGACATTTAAACTAAAAGTCATTGTTAGAGACCTTGATTTAAGGAAAAAAATAGGAGATTAGCGTGCTGATACCTGAGAAAATGGCCTCAAATCAGAAGCCAAAAGGTGGTGGTGGAAAAGCGTTAATTACACTACAAATAAACTCAGGGAGAGAGAGAGTCTTGGGTTTGTTCAGCAAGTCTCCTTGAGCACCATGAAGGGTCCCTCGTATTAATTTATAACACTGTTGGGCTGACTTGTACAATTAATTATTTTTTGTTTAATTAATTAACCAGCTATAACGAAATAGGGATTGATATTTTGACAATATTTTTTTCAATGCATAATAAATGAATCTCATACTCACATAAAAGAATAAAAATGTAGCAGCAGCAGCAACCTCTACGACTCGTACGAGCTCCAGGCGGTGACCAAACAGCTCAACCGCGCCATCCGGGGATCAAAAAGCCCCTTGTCACCTTACTCGTACTATATGAAATCATCCAAACGGATGAATTGCATTTTCAGAAATAACGCCGCCACCACCACAAAGAGGATTTCTGGCCCACAGTTGAACGCTGCAACTGCAACTCATCATCATGATTTAAACATGAATGAGAAGGGCAACAGGGGAATTGTTCTACGGCTGTGGAAGAAGATCAAATACGGGCTTACAAGGAGCATAAGCGCCAAGTAGTTTGATCTACTTGTTTTATTGTAGCTCAGCTCGTGTCGTGTCTATTCATTCAACTACATCTCCTAATCAAGCAGTGTGCTAGTTCTCTCTTCTAAAAGGTGGTCAGTTGCTTTCTTTTTCTACAAAGGAAACTGAAAATTTGCTAGAAGACAATTGTAAATCCTATCAACTCTAGAATCAATTAATTTTCATCCTCGTGTATCTGTAATCAAAACTTCAAAATTGTAACCTAGAGCTCCAGACTTCCTGGGATGACGGAGTTACATTGCAAGTTAATTAGTTTCAATGTATTCCTTCCAATTTAGATATTTTTCTCATCAACTGCAAGAACAAAGTGAGATTTTGGAAGGAAATATATCTACGAGCTTTAACATCTATTCACACAAGTGGTGAGTTTAGATAAGTATATACATGCATGCCAGTGCATCTGTGTGCCTCTGTGCGCGTGTTTGTGTGTGTGTGTGTGTGAGAGAGAGAGAGAGAGAGAGAGAGAGAGAGAGAGAGAGCCTTTGATGCCAATAAAATTGTTAGGAGTCCCTCCGATGAAAGATTGCTTATTTACCATGAACATAGATCCAAATGCCTAGATGACTGCAATTTCTTCCAACATATACTAGCAAATAACAGTCTGGACTCCCTCTTCAAAAAAGGTTGACTCAAAAAATTCTACCTCGCAGATTTAGCTATTTACACAGATACAGCCGCCATGAATATACATTAATCAAAGTTCATATACAAACATGCTCCAGCTAACACCTATGTTGATATTAAATGGAGCTGCCAATGGTGATATAAAAGGTATACATACTCTCAGGACAAGTACAGCAGCAAAAACTCGCCACCAAGTATTTACATCCATGTGAAAAACCTTTAGGACATCTTCAGCGCCATTTCTTGAAGAAGAGATCGCTTCTGTGATGCTGTAATCACGTGAATCGTTTCAGCATTCTCGAGCACATCAGCAACTATGGCAGCAGCATGACCTAGAGGTTCCTCTGCTGCTCTCTTCAGCATGAAAGCCTGTGAAATCCATACAGAAGGCGACCAAACATGAACGTTAGCTCACTAGAGATTCTAGATTACTTGCTTATAATAGAAAGAGAGTTTTTCCACAAAGTTTTGTTCCTGAAAATATTTTGAATATCCCAAAATATTAAAGAAATACTCTACACTATTGAGTCCTTACGTGATAGAAAATATATACTTATAACTTATTCAGTAGGAAAACTGGGGAAGCAACTAGAGGATATACTTTGTTGGGAACATGACAATCAAACTGCAATTGCCCTAGCGACATGTTTGAAAAAACGATGCTCTACAACACTACTTTGTTACCATTACTTCCATCTCTTGACACTCGTTACAAGATCACCAAAAAACTGAGGGACATAACTTTGAGGGGGAAATGCACAGTAGACATTGAAATGTGGAATTTGTCATTATAACTTACTATGTTAGATTACATAATATAGGTGATTACTGATTACTCTTGATAATCAACAATAAGTATATATCACTATCTAAAGATACCCCAAATTAAGAGATATCACATACTCCTACAACTGTCTATATTATAGAAGATTATTGAGTTTTTATTGTTATGCTTCACCATAATTAGTTTTATGTAACTATCATATGAGGGATATTCTCTGTTGACAAGTTAACCATCATATGATAGTAGTTACCATGGTCCTAATCACCAATGAAAAAACCTGGGATATCAAGTAATGGATCGAACACCAAAAGGAAGTAAAACCTCCAAATTAGGCTAACAATATCCTAGAAACAAGCTAATAATACTTATTACTCCATCACGCCAGCTTGCACCATATAACTAGTTTAATTAACTTTCCATAAGCTACAAAACTCCTTCATCACATACAGTAATTATTGTATTATGCTTTGCTTGGATGTGTTCAGGAAAGGTAAAGAGACCACCTGTCCATGATGTGATATCGTCAGCGTACAGGGTGACTGCAACCACGCTTCTCCATCAATTTGAACAGGCAATGCAGCAAAAAGCTGAATTTTAATAGACTGCCCTTGTGCTAGCCTTCGAGCCCGAGATAAGCCTGCCTGTCAGACACTAAACAATAATTCAGAAACTTTCACATAATGTTTATGTAAAAAGGAGCCAGAAAAGACAGTTGAAAGTTAGAAGAGACCTGATTTGTATTGAGACATGAACTCAGAAAATATTAAAAGCTTGTGGGAACCAAAAAACTCAAATCATTAAAACTTGAGCTTTGTTTGTTTGTTAACTACACACTACACATTTCAGCTACAGTTATTGCTATAAGATTCGGTGACAAGGTACCACATGTCTATAATAGTTCTTGACTTGCAGGTTCAAGTCTAAGTGCCCATGAATACTCTGGAACCTTTTCATAGAATCCCAGAAAAACTGTAAAACTAAAAGTAGATTGAGAGAAGAAGATAAGCCAGTGGGTTCCAGAAACCTGAAAAATCTTCATCAAACAGTTTTTCCAACCACCAACTTACCTGAAATTCTTTTAATATCTACGAAAAGAATTTACCCTTGCCTGAAGCTTTCCGAGATGCCATGCTCCCGATATGCTCACAACCTCCAAAATCTTGTCATGCATTGATTGAGGATCAAAATTATCACAAGCTTCATCCTCATTTTGCCACAAGTCTACTCCACCCATATAACTTCCAATATTGACAACGAGAATACCTTCTGCATCCTGAAGAGTAAAAGAAACAAAGAAGAAATTAATATTTAAATTATGAATTATTGCTCTGTTACCAGTTCTAGACTCTAGAGAACAATTCAGTTAAAAAAAGATAACGTATATATATATATATATAGGGTCCGGTTCCTGAAAGGGCTCCCTCACGCTACTAAAATGCGCACCTTTTTTTTTTATGCTTTTTTTTTATAAAAACAACTAAAAAAAAAAGTTTAATATTTTATGGAACTGAAATTTTTTCATAATACAGTGTTTTGGGTGTGATTTAGATACATATAATAAAACAGCAGTCCATACGATGCATCGACTGTATTGGTATATGTATCCAAATCACACTCAAAACTTATTATGAAAAATTTCATTTCTATAAAATATTAAACTTTTTTTTAAAAAAAAAAAAAAAAAAAAAATAAATAAAAAATCCGCATTTTAAGAAAGTAAGGAGCCCTTTATCCTCTCTCTCTCTCTCTCTATATATATATATATGCATAAAGATTGAATCAGTATTGAAGAGGAAATTTTCAAGAAAAGTCTTCTAAGGACTTGAGGCAATAAGTTCATAAGAAGAAATATTTTTTTAGTTCAGTCTTAAAACCAAATTGAAACCTAAGGAGACTAATGCAAGACAAGAAGAGACTTGGTGGAAAAGAAAAAAGATCAAATTTGAAAGGGTCTGTTCCAAATAAAGAATCTGTTGATCAATAAAAAAATTAAACACCTAATGCACTCGCCTCGGGGACCTCTACCTCAACACAATCCACCTCAACTCGAACTTCCCAAGGATAATCTGCAAATGTACCATCCATGATAATCTTTGCGCCTTCTCTTGCATAAAGAACTTTTTTCATAAACTGCAGTTAATTAACAAGTATTATAAGCTCCAAACAAATGGACAACACCAGAAATAACAAACAATTAATATGTGAATCAAGAACTGTAAACCCCAATGAAGGAAAAACCCGAATTCAAACAGAACCCCTCATCAAAATGACAAATTGCAGTCCATTTTAGGTATGGCAATAACTTACTGAAAGGAATGGGCATGCTCATCCCCTCTGTACAAAACAACAAATTATAGAAAAAAAATTATGCATGCATTCTTCAAGAAGGATTTGATGTTTCAGAAGTTAAATAGATGGTAAAGTATATCATAAACTCCAAGATATAAAAATATTTAAAATAAAATAAAATTGAAGCAAATTATTTAATTCTCATAAATTTTCCATAGATTTTATAAGGTACTCCCCTTCAATTCTTAATTATAACAACAACAATGCTGGATGAAGAAGTAGAATGGAATGATCAGCAAGGGATTACAATTCATTAGTAGCAATCTACTCCTATAAAGAGAAAGTTCAGCACAATGAACTCAAACTAGTTTTCATTCAAGTGGCTATATCCATTCTCCAGGCAAGTATGCAAGTAATTGAAAATTGCATTTCCTAAAAGTTGAATAAATTTGCCTCTACTACCATGATATCGTCTCTTGATAAATTTGCAATAAATATGGGTTTGAGATCCCAGTCCCGACGACTGAATTATGGCATATTCTGTACGAAAGTAAAAGAAAAAGTGCCTACACAACCAAAACAGATACATTTCTATAGAAAGCCTCCATGTAGTCCAAAATTACAACTGAAACTGGAAGATGCTCACAAAAGGATAGTACAGTTGTTATTTCACAAATTGAGTAGAATGGTGTTATGATGTTATCTTATACATTATCTGGTCAATAATATTCTAGGAAAACAGTTACTCCTCCTATACTTATCAAAATAAGAAACGGTTAGCACTCCTAGCATTTAGAGAGAAAATTATGGATTTTTTTTAACAAAAAGTGCACTAGAAAATTCTGAGAAGGTACATAACTGATCCTCCAACTTAGATGTCGCGTCAAGAATTCTCCTCAAATGAACTAAGAATAAGTTTGTGTAGCATGTGAACAGACTGTAAGATACATGTCAGAAAATATCCTGCGGTGCCAATTTACGCTAGTAATCTCTTCAAAAGTGTTCTTGCATCCTAACTAGCTACTCACAACAACATGGAAAACTTATCATCCAAATTCTACTATAGCAATTATTTCTTCCTATGTTCATAACTTCTGCTTTTCCTGCCCAATTGGTAATTACGAAGATATGCCCAAAACTTATGAAAACTATCCATCCGCTTAAGTCAATTCAATGCGATATTACTTAAAAGATGCAGAGAAGGGCAGGAAATCATTCTCTATTTACACAAAGTAACTCTTCAAAGTACTTGATAATGCTTGTTCTCATGCTCTATACGCCCCACCAATAATCAAAATATACCCCAAGCCAATATTCTTTTAACAATAATTGCAATGTAATTTTGTACATCTCAGCTCTAGCAGAAATGGAATAATTCATTTTGTGTTAGCCTGTTAGGTATCTAGAAAGATTCAGCCAAACAAAAATAACATTTCCTAGCTTCAGAACCCCTCCTGCAACAGCACAAGTACATAAACCGAAATGAGGACAGAAAAAGAAAACAAACATAAACATGAACACGTGGATGCACATGATTCGCCACCCTCCTAAAAGATTTCTTTGAAAGTCAAAGACACGAGTCTAGTATAAGTCAATGACCTGATTATAGAACTTCTCTGGATTCTCCTCCCTCAGATTGTGTATTTCCAGAGCAACCTTCGCATCACATCCGACACCTACAATAGTAACCTGACTTTGTCACTGTTTCGGATGAGAATGTCCATAGCAATAACGACAGGATATTTGAGTGCTACAACATATGAAGTTGGCCAAAATAAACAAAACTTATGATAAACCTTGATACGGTTCTTGTGAACACAAATCTCAAAAATGAAAAGAATATTGGTCAAAATACCAAGATAGTTGTTCATGAATTTTGGAGATTGGAGCTGTTTTCCCTGTTGGTAAATTGATATCTGCCACCGATCAAGAATTGTCACTGCGGCGCGTTCTATGTGGTCCAACACTGTGCAAAGGCCACCTTGTCTCTCCACTGAGCTCAAACCACCTCCCCAAGACAAAACTCGAGCCAAGTCATTTCCTGTTCCAGCAGGAAGAATAGCTACTGCAGGGGGCGAAACAAAGTTCTGTTTATCTATTGCATTCAGAACCCAGCCAACAGTATCATCTCCTCCACATACAAGAATTCTGAAATGAGGCACCCTTCTGAATAGAAAGAGGCCAGCCTCCGGTCCCTGCGTTGAGCTCAACTCGAAAATCTATGTAAAATTCAAACTCAAGTTAAAAAGGTAGAAGAACTATCAGAACAAGGAAATAGTTATATCAAAAATCATATAATTAAGTAAACAAATATGACTCATAAAGATCAAACGTCAAACAAGAATCTTCTTACTTATGATTATGAGATTGAACTATAATTATGTATGCTGCAGCTAAGCAGCTACGAAGGGAATATTATTTTATTTTATTGAAGAAAAAGACCCTTTCTAGATTCTTTTTTTCTACTTGAAATCAAATTCATCTTCAAATTCAAGTTTCAAATGGTTCAATACACGACAAGGTCAGGAATTTCTTTTATTGGAAGAAAAGCTTGCTTTTTCAGAAAATATTTTTTATGATTTAGAAAAGAAGATATATATATATATATATATATATTGTTAAATATCAATTCCTTTGAGAGGAAACCTAGGTACAACAGTAACAGAGAATTCATTTCACATTTCATAATTTACAGGACAACACATCTTTAAGAAGACATCCCAGATTCCATTTCCAAGCTCATCGATCTAACAAATATAAGAGATTACATATGGATACACTTCAATGTAGAGAGAAGAGAGACCATATCTATCACACATGAGCACTCAAGTCCAATTCTAACCAAGAATAGTTAGTAGCTTAAAGTTTAACTATTAAAGCTCTTACCTGAACCGGATTCAAAAGTAGATTCAAACGTAGCCAAAGTGAATTTCCTCGCTGAGCCCCACTCTTCTTGTTAATGAAGACTAAGAGGGGTCTTGCATCTGGAGGCAAATCACTCAACTCATATCTCTGCTTCATTCTGAATGAGTGGAACTCATCTTTCTGATTGATTGAAGGACTTCTTTTGAAACTTGGCTTTGAATCCAATTTATTTACTACATTGCTATCTTGATTTTGATCCAGAATCTCTGTGCTTATGGTGCCATTACAGTTTTCCTCTACTCTATGAGAATCATTTATTGTTTGATTGCTGTCACCTGTGCTTTCAGAGGATGAGTTGCCAATACTACCACTACCTTTGACAGCAGAGGCTTCATTTCCCGGCTTGTACTTTTTACTTTGATTCCTAATACTAGCACGTACAGTAGATGCAATCTCGTTGGCTCCATAAGAGATCGAACTTATCAATCTTCCTGATAAAGCACAGTTCAATTCCTTGACATAGATCGGTGATAGAATCAGTCTTCTAAATGATCCCAAATCGCAAATGTCACCTGTTTCACTAGACATGCTACTATGACAGTCAACATGTACTAGGCGCTGACACCATAAGCAACACCATATTGGGGATCCACCCAGGAAAAAGCTACTGCAGCGCTCCTCACAATAACTACAGAAAGAAGTTTCATCGGTTTGATCTGCAACCTCCGTCCACCGGACAATCCACTGGTGCATCACATGTTCATGCCCAGTCATAGACACATGCTTGCAATCTTTGTGCGAATTAGAGGAGCAGCTGAGGTGAGCTGCAGCACCACATATGCTACAATGATGGATAAAACTGTCTGAAGCCCCCATTGGCCCAAGAGCTTGAGAAGGTGACATGGACTTCAAGCATACGCAGCATTTTAAGCTTTTCCCACGAGAGATGGATTCCAAGTTCCACGTATGAGGAGCTAAAAGAACCTTGTTCTTTGTTTTAGGGTTCTTCTTTGACATAGCTATGGCTTTCATCCAACTTAGATTGATGTTTCTTCTCCACTGGAAGGCAGTGTAGGCTATACTCAAGACTCCAATTAGTCCAGCGATAAAACAAGAGACGATGAAAACTCGAGATTCTGCGATGTCAGACGGAAACAAAATCCTAAATTCTCTATAGTAATCCATTCTTCAAAAAGAATTTCACCACATTCTACATAACAAAGATATAAATGGTACCAAACCTAATCACATTAACAATGGTCAACTACAACATTCCAAGAGCTTACATATTCCTCTACTCACTCACACTGTTCAAGCACAAGCTGCAAGTATAATGAACATGGTGCCATCATCCTGATGCATGCAGTCTTAGTCCCTTAATGTCCACCAAGAATATTTTACAAAAATTGTTTTTCTGCAAGAATTGTTTCTAAAACTTCATTTGTACATCATTTATATATACTCCTCATATGGGTCCAAGTTGTCAATCTTCAAGATAACAATAAAGCTGGAATAGAATTCAGAGACAAGGATTCATATCACCTGCAAAACACAAATAATGTGAGATATGCAATTACAAATTTGAAACCCCTAATAAAATGATTTATTTATGTGTCTTCCGATAGAAGGCATCAAAACTCGTATAAAAACAGGCAAAAATGCTGGAAACTTCATTTGTCAAGCATCATCAACCATAGTCCATATACTATAAACCACTCTACAAGGCTGGCAATTTCTTTCTGGCAATATTCGTCTTGCAATATACAACAGAAAACAGGTATGGGGTACTAAAACAACAATTATAGTGAACTCCAAAATCCAAACAATAAAGTTTCCTTCCAGAAATGAAAATTTTTCTTGCAAGGATTCAGATGATTATTACTATTCCTGGTTCAAAGTGTCTAAGGTTTTTAGCAATTTTTCATACTACACCATATTTCTTCAAGTAACGTTTCAAAATTAATGTCTTTCAAGTTACAAGGTAAAAATTGCTTCAAAATGAATAGTTAGCTTTCTAAGCTGTGATACTCCCTGAAATTCTGTCACAAGCATATAAGAAGATGCAAGAGACAATGTCTTCACAGAGTAAACATTTTCGTACCGTTCCAACTTAATCAACAAGAATTATGTATCGATAACACTAAACTAATATTACATAGCCTGAGTTAAGTTCTAGCACTTTATAACACAATAAAAGCTAAAAATTTCAGCAATGGCTAAAGCAAAACTCATAACTTAGAGAAATATAATACAAACATAAATTTAAATTAAAAGACTAGCCAAAGATGCCTGGACAGCTCAGTATGTAGTCATTGAAATATATATCAGAGCGAAACTGAATATCTATGCCAGTATAGTAGTAAAATGATTATGACATTCCTATCATGGGTTCAAATTTTATAAGCTAAACCACCTCATCGCACTTTGTATCCATGCCATTATGATTGAGATAAAAATTAGCAACCTTTTCAAGCTTGAATCATCACAACAACCCATACCAAAAAAAACAGAAATAAAGACAGTAGCATTAAGAAAAAACTAAACTCCGTTTGGATATAAGGAATGGAATGAAAGCAGGAATGGAATAAAATTCAAAAATTTGGGAAAAATAAAAGGACATTACGAAATTTAGAAAAGATATGAATAAACTAAAGCAAGTCTGTTCAATAACTTTAAATACAACACAATGAAATGTTTCAACGAAAGCATTTGATCAATCCAAATAACAGTCCCTGCTCTTTAATAAACCTTACAATAAGAACACAATCTAAATGACACACGTACGACGGGATTTTTAAATTATGATCGGTCGGATAGAAGAGATCGAGCCAGGGAAAGCAAACCCTAGAGAGAGAGAGAGATAAAGTGATCAGAGAATAGAGTGTCCCGAGAATCAAGAAAACCAAAAAGTAAAAACTTATATATATATATATATAGATAGATAGATAGATAGATAGAGAGATTTGTACTCCTTATTACTTCTAGTATTATATATGTGTCAGATTCTTTCTCTTCTCAGTTTGGTATTTGTGGGGTAATCTAGATTCTGCCGTCCGGGGGGTCTGTCTACACAGCGTAAGCCGTAATCGCGCGCATTCTCAGAGTTTACACGCGGTCCAATTAAAGCTGTGATTGGAGGGTTGTGGGTCCCTACTTTGCGTCCGCATGCTTACTCGACGGTCGACGCTGCGAGTGATAAGGATTGGTGGAGATTTTAGAATTTTACACCGTGTTATGTTTCCTGAGTTGGACAAAATGGAAATTTAGGATAGGCAAAAAAATATTAATACTAATTGTTTTTATAAAGGGCAAAAATTAAATTATATTTTAATAGATTTAAATTATTATTTAATCTTTATATTAATTCTAATATAGATATTATATTAAAAGATTTGCTTTAATTAATTTTTCGTCCAATTTTTTCAATTTTAGGTGACAAATTTTGACAAAAAAAGTGGTGTAGCTTTGCATCCAATTCTTTTTACAATGATACTTTGGTAACAAAATATTGAATGTAAAAAGATTATACAAAATGATGTGTATAATAGTGATTGGATATAACATTAGATCGTATAATGGAATATTAATTAATTATAATCTAACAAATTATTTTGTATCTATTATTTTGTCACCCTAGCATTACTCTTTGTGTTTTTTTTTTTTAAAAAAAATCAACGTTAACAATTGAGTCTAGCTTTTAAAGATATATATTGTTTATAGTGACTCTAATTTTATTTTCTTCATCACGTACTAACAATTTTTTTTACTTCCAAATATATTAAGGAGTGAAGTTACCTAAAATACTCTCATTATATTACTCGTTGTTAGCCAAAAGAATTAATTTATAAAAATTTAAAAACATAAAAGTTTAATGTTTTAAAGTTAAAACATTAGATGAAAAACATTCAGTTCTAAAAGTAAATCAAACCTTCAATCTTTTCACACTTCCCCAAACAATTTCCATTTTCCCTTTTCAACAAGTACCTAGCCTACTACCATTTCAATTCACTTTTTAAACAGGTACCTAGCCTAATAACGTGATTCGAACATTAATGAATTTCATTTTGGGTAACACTAAAAAACATTTACTAAGCGCTTCATAAAGTACCTTTACCTTACATTGCAGTACCATGTAACAGTACCATCCTGATTATCATAATTCATAACTGATGCAGAGCCAAGAAGAAAGAAAGGAGAGGAACAGAACCATTACTAATGGAAATGGTAGGTTCAGAAATAAACTCGGAAACAATGTCAACAACAAACTAAATTAAATGAAAACAACATTCATATTAAAGTAAGCCGCAGCCCAAGCACAAAAATTGGTTTATCAGTAATCCCCCAAAAAAAAAAAAAAAAAAAAAAAACTTGGGTACACAACCAAAACGTAAATTAAAACTCGGTATTTAATGTATCCAGAAGAGGGCCTCATACATCTCTCAAGGAGTAATCACAATCCTTCCAGCAACTTGATCAAGATCCCTCTGTCCACTGGATGTGATCTTTCGCCCTCTGTTGCACAAAAACAGATTATGAGTAAATTTTGTACGAAAAATGATGTCTCTGTCAGACAATTTAGTATAAAACTAGCTTTTTGTGAAATAATAATAATAATGGGATATATTAATATTACAAGTGATGTAACTATAGTGTGTCGTTGGTAAGGAAAGCAATGATTTAGTGATTTAAAAAATAGAGGGGAATCAGAACCTTATTATTACGTAATTATCTTATTATTATTAAGTACTAACATTATTAAAAAGAAGTACTAAACGGAAAGCCCATCAACTCTTCCAACGAGAAAATTAACTAGTTGCCAAACACCATAAAAATATATGTACTTATACTACTATTATTGAAAAAAAATTGTGGGAGAATTAATGTTTTCAGTTATCTTACTCTTTCTTTTTGCATATTTCTTAATAGAATTTAGAGAGCTAATGAGTTCACTTGAAGAAACAATAATAGTAATAATACTAAACCTGTCCCCTATTTTGACTACAATTTTAAATTAGCACAATTAATACTATTCATTTAAAGAATAGATAGATAATGCTTCGCACCTCAACAACCTAAAGCAACAGTTTCAATACGAGCTACTTTAGAAGTTCACACACTATTTCATTCTTTCAGACTAGCTCCCTTAGTAGGGATCTCCAATATGTAGTGCTTCAACAGGAATTAGCATCTCAATCTCACAAACAAATGTCCATGTATTATAGAAGTATACATACTCTTTGCATTATTTCAGAGTAGTTCCCTTTTAACTGATTTTCAATTTCTAGTGATTCAAGGGGAATTATCATCTCAATCTCCCAAATAAAAAGAGAAGGTGAAAGTTGCTTTAGTCAACAACAAAAATAAAATTGAGGGGTTCTTATATCCTTCAATTGTTGATCGATCTATAAATCCTTAATCCCATGTCAAGAAAAAACATAGAGAACACTCTTCAATTATTCACCGTAAGCATAAATACTCTGTAAACAACAGCTAAAACACGGAAAACCTAACAATTAGGCACTTAAAATTTTTCTCGCATACAACCTACTAGCTAGGAATGGCTACTATATTTACCAGAAAACATGTGTTTCCATCTGAAAACAGATACACTACACATGGCTAATTAACAATGAGAATGGCAACCTAAGCTGCTATAATTCACATAATAAATCATTATAAAAACAAGGCACTCACCCCTTAGAGTCAAAGTCAACGATGTTCATGTTTTGCAATTGCTGAAGAATGTGACGGGCAACACCCCCACTGCTCTTGCAGAAATGTGGTGGGGCACTGCCATTCCTCTTGCGCCCACCATATATCCTCCTGAATGCACCAACACCAATTCCACCCCTCAAATAGATTTTCCTTGCCATTGATGCTGCCATAGGTTACATAAAAGAGAAATAAGCAAAAGACATAATAGAAAAACAATACAAATGTGTCCGCGTTTGGTTATTGTCCCAGAAGAACCAACATACCAGCTCTAATATAATACCAATCAGGGTCATAGGGCGCAAGCTCCTTGAAAGTACCAGTCTTGACTATATCGGTCCAATGTGGAAGCTCCATCTGTTGAAAAATGTGGAAACCGTAAGATCAAATACAACAGATCCATCATAATCAATAACAAAAATCAAAAGAATATCATAATAATGTATGCTGGTTTGTTTTTTTAACACAAGTATATTCAGACTAATTGTGTATTTAGCATAGATGATGCTAATAAAAAATTAATACGAGTGCCAAGAAATTGTTATATGTATTTTTAAGTCCAGAGGTTACATCTCAACTTATCTGGAAGCTCAGACAATATAGAGAACAAGTGGTGTTGCTCTCATAACAAGTATTTAGCGCGAGTTTATGAGCACCTAATCCAACTCGTTCACAAAAAAAGAGAGCTTCATGTACTCTCTGTTGTCAAATATCATAACATCGAACTAGAATAACAATTTAAATGACATTGCATTTATACCTACTATTGTGATAGACAGTTAGAAAGTCCTCCAAGTCGAGGCTAGAGAACATTTTGAACATCATTTGTAGAGGAACAAGGTAGATCAGGAACAATATATGCTGCTACAATATTTCACAACAGTACACATTGCTTCTTATGGAATAAATTTTAAAATAAAGATTGCTGGATCCCTCAATTGGGAGAGAATTAAGACTAAAGTGCCAAGCAGTGAGAGAAATCCTTACTATATATAAATTATACAAGAACTACGATCAATCAATCTATACAAAAGCATACCTCCCAAACAACAAAAAATGCCAAATATAGTAGGAACAGAACTCATTTCAAAAAGTAATCACACAGAGAAGAAAAAAAATGAGTACCAGTAGTAAAGACTCGAATTTTTAAGAAGAAATACTCCAATAAGTGAGAGATATGACATAGAAATGAGTAAAACAAAAGCATACGAAAGCAAAATATTAAAAAATAACCCAAGGATTACTGCAAATTATGCTATAAACTTCAAAATGTAAATGTGTAAATTTCTTAATAGATATGTTTTGAAATTTGGAAGTGAACCCAAACATTAATAGCACCCATCCCAACCAGCCAACCTTCATTCTCTGGGGGCTAAAGTGATCTCCTATGCAAAAATAAAGTGGATTAGCATAAATGTATCAGCTGAATTCCCCAACTCCATTTACACTCATTGATCTTAAAAAAACAAGCTGGGAAGGATATAAAATTTAAACTAGATTATATCAACAGGAATGAATACAAACTATAGAGAAAACTAATGAAATAACAAATGAAAGGAGCGTTCTGCTAGCCCGATTGTACTTTTTAAAATACATAACACAATAGGGCAACAGATAATTTCTGTAAACACAAAACTTAACAAATGCGTGTATAAATTATCAGAAGCATTGGCATAATTAAATACAAAAAACTGACATCAACTCAGATCATGTGAATAAATGCGAGTTGAAAAACATCAGCACCAAATGAAACGCGACGGCAATGGAAGTCGAAATTAAGAAAAGCAGTACTATTAAAAAATACTAATAATCTAAACTTAGATCTCCATGGTAATACATTAATTCAATTTAAACAGTAGTACAATAGGGGAGAAAGAAACCTTCCCGGACCGCTTGAGATGAGCGGCGTAAGCCTTGACGAACTCATGGGGCGAAACATCTTTGACGGTTCTAGCTGTCTCCATTTCTTTACTGCGGCCGAAGAAGAACTCTCAGCAAGGGTTTCTCTCTCAATTTTCTCAGTCGGCAGCGTTCTTCGACTATGTAAGAGAAGAACAAGTATAAAGGGAGGTTAGGGTTTATACTATTCTTTGCTTTGGGCAGTGAGTTTAAAAAAGCCCAAGTCGCCCGGCTGTAAAAGATGGATGAAGTAAAACCCGGCCCAATCTAAAGTTTGGATTTTTTACAAAATCTAATTCACCTACGAGTTTAATTATTCGAATAAATGAATAATTCAATAGATTTTGATAAATAAATTCACATTGAAATTAAAATGAAATTACTTTTGTCAATCGGACGGAATATTTTGAAAATAAGATAAAAGTAAAGGATACAATAGTACCCTAGTCGAGTCCCAACTGAGTCAGTGGGGGTACAGTTGGTTCAACCACCGCATGGAGGCACGAGGGAAAGAATTGAATACTCTATTTTTCTCTCTCCCTAAACCCTTTTGTTCCAACGACGTGTTTGTTCCCTTTGGCCTCGTCCGTATCGCCTCTACCTAAAACACCTCACTGAATTACTACTTCCCATTGATTAAATCGCCTCTTCTCCCTTACGAACCCTTCATTTTCTCTCTTCTAAGCGTGATCATTCTTTCACTTCTCGATTGAGATCCATGGCTTCTTTCTCTGTTCCTTGCCCTAAGATTTCTGCTTCATTGGGGACTTTGCAGCCTAATTCGAAGCAACGCCACTCTTCTATTTCTTTTCGATCGGGTTCCAAGTCGAATCGAGCATTGCTAGCTGGATCTTCCCTAGATAACTCTGCCATTCTTGGATTTCAGGTTTCTTTTAATTATTCTTGAGCATTATATATATACATGGATTGGTCACTAACTCTAATATGTGTTTTTATAGCATATTCTGCTAATGGATGTTTGATCCAATTTTTTTTATTTCCCTGTGACCCATTGATCAATTTTATCGTGAATTTCATTTATATTAACATTATTCTTTACATTTTATTTTTCAATAGTAGTTAATGCCAATCCATTTGAAAAGTTTCAATCTTTTGTATCATGCATAACTAGGCCATGTTAACGAGTACCCAGTTGAGTTATTGTTTATAGTGAATAAAACCCTCATTTATTGTTTCCATGTAATACCTTAATTTATGTCATTTCAAGTGTATTGTGTTTTTTTAAAAATAAATAAATAAAAGTAATGTGACTATAGCACCATTGAGGAATGCATTATGACTATAAATGTATCATGTATGCATTATGATTTCGTTGCGGGCGAGGATGCCAGTTACCTAGTTTGAAATTCTGCATCTTGGATGCCTGCATTTCAGTAAAATTTAGATCCGACTGAGATTTTTGACGTTTTTGCCCATGTACAAGTTTTACTTGTATTTATCAGCCTATTAAATGTTCTTACTGGTATGGAAAGTAGATTTGGGAAGTGGATAATGTTTTGTAGGTGTTCTCTCTTTGCAGGAACTGAGAGCCGGAATCTGATAAACTTTGGGATTTCATAAATTTTGCATTTTTTCTACTAAGTCATAAGAATTGTATATTCTCATAATTGCCCTCATTTCATGCATATTACAGAATTTTGTAATACCAATTGAAAGCATGAAATGGAGAGGCACCATCGTAATTCTGTCCAATTAAGTGCTTGTGCTTTATTCCTCTGCCTCTGAAAGGCGTCATGTGCTATTTAGTTTATGATCATTTGTTCTGATTCCTTTTTTTAATATTATCGGCCCTCCTGCAAATTGTTTTACCTTTCTTTGTAGGCATCTAACCGGAACCAGTGTGAAGTTCTTAGGGTGTCTTCTCAGCTGAATGAAGTAAACTTAACATTAGTGTCAACTATCCTTGCACCCTCACTTCTTCTTTCCAACCTTAATGTTTTTGTCTTTTTTTGTGAGTTTTGGACCTTTGGTCCGAATCTGAGTATTCACTTTACTCATTTAAGGTTGCTATTGAGAAGTCAAAAAATTCTATACCAGTTCCAGAGACAAAGTCAGAGGAATCAACCAAGAAATCTGCTTCTGTCAACACCATTCCTGATGCATCATCAATTTCAGCATTTATGAATCAAGTTGCAGATCTTGTAGAGTGCGTTAATTTCCTTCATCTGTTTAGACACTGTGTTTTGCTTTATGTGGGCAGAGTACCGAGTATATATTAAATTTGAACTTGTACAATTTTCTTTTCCTTGGGGAGTAATTATTATTTTGCGTGGCAGGCTTGTGGATTCGAGAGACATCATGGAGCTGCAGCTAAAGCAATGGGACTGTGAAGTCCTTATAAGGAAAAAGGAAGCTTTGCCACAGCCACCGGTTACAGCTCCATATGTTATGATGCAGTCCCATTCTCCACAAGCTATGGTTCCATCTCAACTGCCTCAAGCACAGGCTGCTCCTGCTTCTGCTGGTCTAGTTGCCTCTCCTACAGTTTCGGCTGCACCACCTACCACTGAAAAGCCAAAGTCATCCCATCCTCCACTAAAATGCCCCATGGCTGGACATTGTATCGCTGTCCTGCACCCGGAGCCCCACCTTTTGTGAAGGTAAATGTTTCCATTTCTTTATTTGTATGTCAATGTGCCTAATAATATAAAACTAACTCGGATTCTTGAAAAAGTCAATAATTATTCAAATTTGGCTTGTCTAAGACAAACTAATCATGAAAGTTTAAAATGTTTAATCCCTTACATATATTGGAATTCTCCATATAGTTTCTGGTTCTCTAGCACACACTGTAGCTTACCTCTGAGTTTGCTTCTGATATCTTAGCTATTGTGACAAATTTCAAAATTATGTCTCTCTTCCTCTGCTCATTGTTTTTACTTTACTTGACTTCAGTCGAATCTAATTCTCATTGATGAAAATCTTTTTGTGGTGTCATAATCACTGAAATAGAATTCAGTTTGCCTGAAAGGCAGTCAAGTATTGGCTTAGTTGAATTTGCAACAGACCTCTTATTAGCAGCCCACGTGGAAAACACTATTCTTTTCTTATGAAACAATGTTTATCATGATCTTTTACTATATCTCTGATTTGTAAATTTTGCTATATAGGTAGGAGACAAGGTCCAAAAGGGTCAGGTAATATGCATCATTGAGGCCATGAAACTGATGAATGAAATTGAAGTAAGTCTCTTGGTCTTTTCTTCATTATATAGTGTTAAAGTTTAGATTTTTTAATTTTTTTCCTGATGGTTGATCAGTACATACGTCAACATAATATTCTTGTTTTTTTTTTTTCAATCTATAAGCATGTAGACTGAAACCAGTACTGATATGAAGTGATACTGGCTGTTGATGTGATGAATTTTGAATAGTAATTTACGGATACAGTGAAAATTATATTTAGCGTCCACAAGTGTCGCACAGTCTTGACACAATCTTATATTTTAAAAATATGGACGCATCAAATCTCAAAAGAAGTGTCTGGGCCTCTGGCACATCATAAAGAGTGTCTATCAAGTGTGCATATCCAACATGTCTTGCACAGACATGTTGACTTTATAAAGGTGTTTGTTCTTCCTAGGATATGGTGAATGTGGTGAAGCTCTATAAGGACGCCCTCTTTGAGACTGAATTATTACAAGTAAATACAAAGAGAACATCCAATCATCGACTTTTTGATAGTGAATAGGTGCAGTATCTGATTGATAGTCTATATTAAAATCTTGATATTGGATAATAAATATTTATAGAATACTTTGCATCTTAGCAAATTGTAGTGACATCAACCATTTTACTCGCACTTCATGCGCATGTGCTCTCATACATATAACACAACAGTTTCTCAGCTGTCCTGCCTTGGATGATAAATTGATTCTTTTTGGACAGACGGATCATTCTGGAACTGTAGTTGATATACTTGTAGAAGATGGGAAACCAGTTAGCGTTGACTTGGTTAGTATACCCTCCTCCCTCTCTTCTACTGTCAAAGTTTTATGAATTCAACACCAAGTGAGTTGACTGAAAAATGTTGTACTCATTGCAGCCTATATTTGTCATTGAGCCATGAGGAACTCCCAAGTGCTCTAACCATGGAACTTTATAGGTGAAAGCATATATGACAAGATTGAGCTTAGATCTTTTGTTTTGGTATTCGTATTTAATGATGTGTTCTTTTATATCACGGTGTTACTTCAGCTCTCCCGAATTTTGAAATAATACAAAATTAATATTGAATATTGTACTTGTTCTCCCTAAGCTTGCAAAACTCTCTCCCTCCCTCCCTCCCTCTCTGTGTTCCAGGGATTAATGTTGATGGAACAATTTAGCAAAATAACTGGTTAAATAATGATAGGTTCTCCAAGCAAAACAATTGGTTATGAATGAGAGACTTTCAAAGTATATATATATATATATATATATATGGGACTCCATCACAACAAAGGTTCTTTATATAAGTAACATGTCTGTATTTTTTTTTTGAACGTATGTGCAAACATTGTAAACTTGTAAAAAAAAAAAAAAAAAAAAAATCCCAACCGTAAGAGCCTCTACGGCAAAAAAAAAAAAAAAAAATGTCAACCGTAAGAGCCTCTTACTGACTTACAAGAAAAAAAAAAAAAATCCATCCATAGCAAATGTTTGTTTTATAAAACAAATGTTTTTATTTTGTTATAAAATATAGCAAATGTTTGTTTATTTTATAAAAAATGTTTTTATTTTGTTATAAAATATATTATAAAAACATTTGTTATAAAATATTTGTTTTATAAAACATTTTTTTTTATTTAATACATTTTTATTTTTGTTATAAAATATATTATAAAAACATTTGTTATTATAAAATATTTTATAATAAAATATTTGTTATTATAACAAATATTTGTTAGTGATTTTTTTGTGTCGTAAGAAGTCATCTTAGGTTTGTATTTTTTTTTTTTTGTGTCGTAAGAAGAGGCTCTTACGGTTTGAATATTTTTTTTTTTTTTTTTTTTTACAAGCATGTCGCATGTCTGTCATGCCAAAAAGCATTATTACAGACAAGATTATAAAGAACCAGATTCATTCGAATGAGTCCTATATATATATATATATATATATATATATATATATATATATATGTAGAAAAGATAGTTTTTGAAGAAGAGCATGAGATCATAAAGGAAGAGAAACTAATGTTAATGATTTAACCTTTCAACTGAAGTGAAGTAAAGATCCAGCTCTAAATCCACAGCGATTCTTCTTTCTTGTTCATTCTCCAGCAATGCCAATCTGTCCTCGGTCACATTTCATCACTGATGTTGGAAAATCATTTCTTTTCTTCTTTTTTTGCATTTTTTCATAGTGTGCAGTGAAGGCAAATTTCTCATGTTTTTTAACTTTTTCAAGTCTATTCAATATATTTTTACAATAAAATTTTTATGAATTAATTTGATTTTTAATTAATACAATTTTAAAAATATTCTTAAATGTATTATTAATTACAAAATTTACGTGAACTAAAATCATATTTTAGTTTAAATATTTTACAAATTAAGTTTTATATGTTAGAACAAATGAAGTATTTATTTTTCTTTGCTCCTTTTAATTTTATCTTTAACAAATTAAGAAATAAGATAACACATAAAAATTTGGCATGTTTGGTACTATATACTAAGTTCAAGATTGCAAAATCAATTATCCCAACTGTAATAATATATATATATATATATATATATATATATATATATATATATATAAAATATAATATAAAACAAATTTATATATACAAATGGTGACGTGCAAACTTAACATGTTCTCAAAATAACAATTTTCATACAAAATTTTCCAATAAAAGTTGTACCCATTTTGTTTAGACAGTCGTATATAATTTTTTAAGATGTAAATTTAAATAATTTTAATTATTAGGATATATGTTTTTTTAATATGTAAAATAGGCACAAATTTTAATATATGGACTAGTATTGTACTAGATATGAGTATAAATGAACCGAGTTAAGTCGAATATTAAATTGTTTATATTTGGTTCATAAAATTTTAGAAGTATGAAATAATATTTAATTGAGATTCATTTAGTTACTAAGTCGAGCACGATCTTAAATTGAGTCGTAAACTCGGACGTGTCCTGGGATCGAATACCACCATCAACAATTTGTCAAGGCCATAAAATGGTTCATGAGGCTACGCGAACGCGGGTGTAATTCCGTATAAAAAAATTGACTCGAGTTCGTGGAGATTAGTTCGACTTCATTTGAAAAATTCAAATTTATTTATATTTGAATCATTTATATCTCGAGTCGAACTTGAATCAACTTTTTAGTTAAGTGAGTACGAATTAAACTCGAAATGTTTAGTTCATTTAACAACGTTAGTAGTAGACAACAAAAACAAAAATTAAACATTTATTTGGACAGGAGAAAAAAAAATTAATGAAAGGGGGCTTAAGTTGAAAAACACCCATATTTGAGGTAAGTCCTGAGTAATATTTCATCGGCTAGAGTAGTAGCCAAGAAAACCGGAATTATTCTTCTATTGGTGAAGAGAGAGAAAGAAACATTATTCATCACTCCGTCACTCAATCTCGTTCGTTTTTCTTCAATCTCCGATCATGGTACTCGAGGTTCGTCCCTTCTATTCTATACATTTCCGCTCCCGCACCCTCTCTCCGTATGTGCTACGACACTTCTTATTTAGCAAACTAGGGTTTTTTTTACCGATAATTTTCCGTTGTTTGTTTTATGTTCTATATCAGGCGACAATGATCTGTGTCGATAATTCCGAATGGATGCGCAACGGAGATTACTTGCCCACTAGGTTTCAAGCTCAAGCAGACGCCGTTAATCTAATATGTGGGGCTAAAACACAGGTAAACCTATATATATGTATCTTCTGCACTTGAGGTAAATTTGTAGTTTTATTTTGTTTGTTTCAAAGACTTTATTTGGGTGTTTACTAGTTAGAGTTGTTTGGGGTCTATGTCTGATGTGAATTTGTTTGTATTATTTATTTTGTATACAGTCAAATCCGGAGAATACCGTGGGAGTATTAACAATGGCGGGAAAAGGGGTTCGTGTTCTAGTCACTCCCACCAGCGATCTTGGAAAGATCTTAGCTTGCATGCACGGTTAGCTCTATCTCTATGCAATAATTATTTAGTAGTTTGATATTTTGTTTCTGATAGTTTTGGCAAATTTAACTTCTGGTATATGACTGTTATTATTAGGTACTAGGGTGGTTGGAATGTATAGAATTGTTAATTGCCTTCTAATTTGAGAAGAAAAAAACAAATTAAAGAGGGAAACTTGTAATGCTGTTGGGGTTTTGAATATTGCAGATTTGGGTTTGGTTATTAAAATATGTTTCATTTATGGGGATGTATATTGTATATGCTACTTGTGCTACATGAATCAAATCATAGCTGACCTATAAAACACAAAAAAAATTGTGCTCTATTAGTTGGTACTAGTATATATGGATTTTGATTAGGACATTGTTTGTTTGATTGTTTCATACCTTTTCACTGTTAACTTGATGAGTTGATGCCTTTTTCCGATATTTAATACAGCCAGAATTGGCTCCTTTCTCTTTCATTGATCATTTTCCTATTTGTTGACAATTTATTGAAGTTACATACTTTGTTAATCCAGGTTTGGACATAGGTGGTGAGATGAACTTGGCAGCAGGGATCCAAGTAGCTCAGTTAGCCCTCAAGCATCGCCAAAACAAGAAGCAGCAACAAAGAATTATTGTATTTGCTGGAGGGTAGGTACCCTTTATGTTTTTTCCCTGGTGTGTGTGTTTATTTTTATTTTGGGGTTGGGGGGTTCCCATATTGTAGTTTGATGCCTTATCCTTATAATGTGAGTTTCATGCTTCCAGTCCTATTAAATATGATAAGAAGGTACTAGAGATGATCGGAAGGAAGTTAAAAAAGAACAGTGTTGCTCTTGATGTTGTTAACTTTGGCGAGGAAGATGATGCAAAGACAGACAAGCTTGAGGCCGTGGTTGCTGCTGTAAATAATAATGACAGCAGCCACATTGTTCATGTTCCTCCTGGTGCAAGTGCTCTTTCTGATGTGCTAATAAGGTTGGTTGTTGCACTTCATCATTATTTGCTGGAGTTCATTTACTTGGAGTTGGGTTATAACTTCCCATTTTCTTGGGCAGTACTCCTATCTTTACTGGTGATGGAGAGGGTGGAAGTGGGTTTGCAGCAGCTGCTGCAGCCGCTGCAGCTGGTGGTGTATCTGGTTTCGATTTTGACGTGGATCCTAATGTGGATCCTGAATTGGCTCTTGCTCTTCGAGTTTCAATGGAAGAGGAGAGGGCACGACAAGAAGAAGCTGCTAAAAAGGCTGCAGAGGAAGCTTCAAAGCAGGAAAAAGGAGGGGAAAAAGAATCCACTTCACAAGATGTAACCATGACTGGAAGTGTTGCTCCTGCAGCTTCTGAAGCAGAAAATAAGACAGCTGATTTAATGGTTAGTTTCTGTTGTCCTCAGGCTCTTCAGGGTTCTGTGATTTCTACGTATTTAGCATGACCAGTTGCTTATACTATCGAAAGTATTGGATCTACATATTCTTTACTTTTGTGTTACTTTTAGATAATGCAGTATATGTGTAGCATTTGTTGTTATGAAATATGTAAATATTGGAAGAACAAATGTGTTATGTTAGGGTACTAAGAACTTCAATGGAGGCTGTTGAATTGGAAATCTAATATTCTGTCCTCATTAAATCTTTATCTGGAGTAAAGAAGGATATACGTTAGTTAATCTTTATCTGGAGTACAGAAATATATACATTAGTCATAATCTATGAAACACCAGTATGAACACGGGACAAGGATGTGACATGGGACACGGGATTTTCCCAAAAAAATAGGATATGATATGTTTAATATTAATATTAATAGTATATATATATCTAATAATTATAAATTTATTTCTTAAAAATAAATTTTAAATATTAATGGAGCATGGGAAATACTTATTAAACATATGTAAACAAACAGTTTTAATAGACATGTCCACCAGACATTATATGGTAAATCAAATATTAGTATATTACCAGATGTTTTCAAATAGTACATTAGTACTGCTATACCATAAACTTACAGTCATAAACTTATATAGTAAAGCAACTATTAATATATTACTAGATGTAGTCTAATAGTACTGCTATATCATAAACTTATACAATAATAGTCTGGTTGTTGGTTATTTTTCCTCCTTACTAGTCGTTTACAGCTTGCAACAGTCGGTACATCTAAAACTTTCAGTCATTGAATTACTTGCAGGATGATGAGAATGCGCTGCTGCAGCAGGCACTTGCAATGTCAGTGGATGGCCCTGTGGCTACTGTTGCTATGCAAGACACAGATATGTTGGAGGCTTCTGTAGATGATCAAGACTTGGCACTTGGTAAGTTAATATATTTTTCTGGGAGCATCTTTTATCTAAATAATAGGGGATTATTTGTTTATGTGCTATCTACCCAAGCCTATGTATCCATTTCCATTCAGTTTGAGCTCATAGATTGTTTGTTTTCCCATTAATATTGTCTCTATAATAATGTGGTTTTATTGTGTATCCAAAATAAATCAAGGGTGTGGTAGTACCTCTGCAAGTATATGTAATTGAACCTCCTAGGCTCAAACTTGATTTGCAACTAGTGTCATCATTCTTCTCAATTAAGTAACTATTTGATATGAAAAATTGTGCGGATATTATATTATAAGGTAATAAAATGTCATTGTTTTCACTTGTAGAAGGTTTATCTGGTTGGGCAGCCATGTATAACCATGCTAATGAAAATTTATCAGGACACTGAAATTTCTCATCTGTCACAGGGATATATAGCAATGCTTTATCTGAAGTATTTATAATTAGAGGATTCTTAAATTAGTTTAGAGTCTTGAACAAGTCAAGTAGCTTCAAAAATCTTTCCGCTTATGCTTCAGCTGATGGATTTCATGTCTTGCACTGGTTGCAGCTCTTCAATTATCTGTGCAGGAAGGTGCGAAAGACCAATCAAGCCAGACAGATATGAGTAATTTGTTGGCGGATCAATCATTTGTGTCATCTATCCTTTCATCAGTAAGTTTATGTAACTGTCACTTCCTCTTTTTGTGTGGTGGCAAACTTAATCTTTACCAGCCACTATTCAATTGTGTATGTGTGCTGATGGGGAGCATCCACCAAGTAAAAAAGTGACTTGAAATAATAAATTGTCTCCTTTAGTTTTTCTTAGTGCTTTGTTGGTTTGACAGCTCCCAGGAGTTGATCCAAATGACCCTTCAGTTAAAGATTTGCTTGCATCTATGCAAAATCCATCCGAGGTGAGTTCATTCATCTTATAGTCCTAGACTTCTTGTTATATGACATGCATAATATGCTTTAGTCTAAAGTTTTTTTGCATTTGGCTTCTGTTCGACTTGCTTGATGTTTTTGTTTCTTATTATCATGCTATTCCATGTTTTGTATGTCACTGCCATTCGGATTTGAAAGGTTCAGCATTGTTATAATGATGTACAGTATCATGTTTTTTCCGGTAGTAAACCCTGCAAAGCATGGATCACCGAATGATATTCTACATATTTGAGTTCCTTACTGAACAGCCTCTTTTGGTTTATTTTATTTTTATTTTCTGATTCCATTTTCTTGTTTCACACTTGAGATCAATGTAAGTAAGTCATTAAATGTGTTATTATGAATTTTTTAACTATAAAAGTTGCAATTGTAACTCAGTTAAGCCTTATGACATTTATCAATTCCGGGCCTTCCGGTCCACGTATAAGTGGAAATGATTATTGAGAGAGGAGAGAGAAGAAAAGACCATAGCAAGGCTATTTGTCGTCTGTTATATAAACTGGTCTTGCTTTTCTCATGATAAGTCTGTTTTCTTTTCCTTTTGTGAATAAGGTTTACCTTTGCTTGAGTTGAAGGTTCTCTGAAGTTATTGATCAGGTTATTCTTTATAGAAAACCCCTACCCAAAAAAGAAGGGGAAGAAAAGATTACAAAGATGAACATCTTCCCTTTTTTTTTCTCTTTGCCCTTATATATACATCAAAATGGGAGGCCTTGATAAACTGGGAACTACAGTAGTTTAGTGGTGATGAATTGGGTTGGTGCATGGCTCCTTTCTTTTTGTTTGCCTTTAATAGTTTAATGTCTACTCTTGTGACATATGGGATTGGGTCCTACATATTGCATGAGAAACCTGGGTGTTATGAATGTTGCACTGCTTTATTTGTCCCCGAAAGCTTCCTCAGATAATTAGTTTAATATTGTAGCTGAAATCTAGCCTTTTGTTCATGCAAAGCCTTTTTATGCCAGTTGTGGTTGTTGAAATAATATAGTGCAGACTTTAAACGTTTTGGTGGTGGGTTTTTTCCAACTTCTTTTGTGGTTATTAATGGATTTGCTGGATGCTGCATTAGCCTGAGCAGAAGAAGGATGAGGACAAGGATGCTGAGAACAAGTGAGACTGCTTAAAGTTTTATTCCAGCATCAGGTGTAATTTCTGAACCCATCACCTGCGCCATCTCTTGCATAAATCTTGTGCGACTGCTTCTGAGTTGACATTTTGTGAACCCCTTAATTCTCCAGATTCTCGTGTAATTGTCTTTTTACTTTTACATGCGTACTAACTTGTGGGGTCAAATTTTGATTTGCAGGTCTGATTTCAGGTGGCTGTAATAATGCCTTAACCATGAAAGATGGGGGAACGGACATCTTATATGTATATTTTCTACTTCTTTCTCTGACTCGGTACTAGTGTCACAAACATGAAATTTTACGTTGTTAGAGAATTTATTTTGTAATTGCATCATCAATGGAGAAAAACACATACAGCCGACTACCACTCTGAACCAGATTAAGGATTATAAATTACAAGTAGTACAAATGTGAAACTTGGTTTTTTTTTTTTTCTCTTTCCTCCTTATTTGACATTATAATTTCTTTAAATAATTTATACTTGAAAATAATTTATACTTGAAAATAATTCTTGCTGTTCTTTTTGTTTCTAATTCTAAATATATACATAATTATAGATAAGTTTATGCTGAATTATAATTGTAAAATTTATTGTGACGGACAATTAGATCTAATGTAAACATTTGTAATATATATTATTTTCCTATATATATATATATACTCTCTCTCCTATTCAAATTAAATGACATTTTAGAGTTAAGCATACTTATTAAGAAATAACACAAAATGTCTTTTATGTCTTTAATTAATTATTTTCTCTTCACAATTGTCTCTTCTCATTTTCCACTAATTAATTATTTTCTCCCCACAATTGTATTTACTAAGCATATTAAATAGAGGATAAATTAGAAAAAATAGTGCAATATTGCATAGTGATTTCAAACCTGACACTTATATAGAATAAAATTAAACTCCCTAAAATGTTATTTAATCTGAATAGGAGGAATATATATATATATATATATATATATATATATATATATATATATATATAAATAGTGCAATTTATAAATGGATTATAAATTGCAAGTACTACAAATGTGAAACTTAGTTTTTTCTCTTTCCTCTTTTCAACTATAATTTCTAAAAATATTTTATACTTGAATATAGTTCTTGTTGTTTTTAATATATACATATATATTAGCGTTATGTATAAATTTGTGATTCATATAATATATATAAATAATATCAAGATTATACACCATTTTTAGCTATATATTGACAATAATATTTTAAATAATATATTATTTAAAGTAACAAAATTTAATTTTAATAGTTTAAATTCTGCAGGTTCTTAAATATTTTAGGAAATTACTTAAATAAATTTTTAAACTAAAAAATATTTACATATTAGCATTAATTTGAAACTTAAACTAATTATATATTCACATTAATTTAAGACTAAAATATTTTCATGTCAGTATTAATTTCATTAGAGTTATCTAAAAAATTATACTCTCTGTTTAAAATTAGAGATATATTTTAACTTTTTTTGAGTCAATCATGAAATCTTAAAATTCAAAATTGATATAAAATTATATAGTTTTAATACAAATAAATATAACAATTGTAAATTAATTACAAAGTATTACTAATTATTATCTTTGTTATTAATAACAAAATTTAAAAGCGAAATTATATCAATTACTTAATTGATTTAAAAAAATTAAAATGTATTTTGGAATGGAGGAAATATTATATACCATTCTTTAACTTTGCACGGGTTCATAGCTAATCTTAATTAACAATAATGGTAGGGGTGGCAATGGGGAACCAATATTGTACTAATGTCACATTAATTTGATATTTATCAATAATAATAATAATAATAATAATAATAATAATAATAATAAATCAAATGTTACAATATTTAGATTGCACACATGATCATGATACATGGGGGGTTGACACCAAAATCTGGGCTCGGGTGTGGGAATTCAAACGACGTACTAAAATGGATTAGACGTGCTAATAATGGAGTGGTAAAAGAATACTACTCCATTTCATCTCTATTCCGTTACAGCAATCAAAACACAGTAGGTACCTCTTGATCATGTGCATGGTTTAGAGACCCATATATATATATATATATATATAGAGAGAGAGAAAATTTCAAGAGCAGAACTTTAAATAGCAGAACTTCTTTAAACAGCAGAACTATTTAATAAGACTCCCGTGTTTTTTTTAAAGCTAACTCCTGTGTTTCCTTTAAGCTCCTCAGTCCTCTCTCCTCGATAGAAATTGAGAGAACTAAGCCCTAGTTAGAATCAGCTAGCAGAAGAATGAAGGAGCAGCAGAAGAACGAATAAATTCTTTTCAATTTTTCAAATCGATTCAGCAGAAGTCTTATTGAACGAAGGGAGCAGAAGAACCAAGCCCTAGAAATAAGACAACCCCAAATCGATTCTTCTCAATCGGCAGACTTCTTCTCCAAATCTTCACAAAACAAAGCTTTCTAGGAAGAATCTCCACTTCGAATCTCCATCTCTCCACTTCGAATCTCCATCTCTCCACTTTGAATCGGTAAACCCTAGAACGAAAAATCAAAAATATTGTTATTGCGAAGTATAGATCTGTGTGTGTTGCCCGTGGGTTTGTTCCTAAAAAAAATTGAATAATTTTAAAAAAACTTACAGTAGATGGTGTACTCATGGTTATACTCAGTTTTTTCTTTATCCTTGTTTCTGAAAGTTGGATTGGAATTAGAGGATTCTCTCTTTGGTTCCTTTTGTAGTTCTGTAGTTAAGGTACTCTTTCAGAAGCTTTTGAATGACGGACTGAAAAAAATATTATTGAAATTATTTGTATTATATTTTAAATTTGATATCTAAGATTAATTAACCCCCATCTGAGTATCACCTGTTATTTTGGAAACTTCAATGCCCCACATAAGTTAGAACCCATTATTTGAAACACAATGAACATACCTCAGATACTTAATTTGGACTTTAAGCAGTGATAATTAATTACAGATTGCTGAGACAAGAATTCAGGAAATTTACAGTTTTGTGGTCTGAACACCGTGAGTGAACAATTGATAAGTTATAAATAGAAAATATGAAATCTTATATCAGAAAATTAAATACTTAATCAACTATCATCATTTTAAGTTCAATATTTAGCTTAGGATGTGTATGCTAAAATTTGTATAATTCAGCTGCAAAAATTTACATGTTCTTAATAAATATATATGACTGAATCTTATTTTAGATTATTGATAACTATATATATATTTAGAATTGTATAATTGTACTTTGAAATATGGGTACATATGAGTTTGTACTTGTGCAGCACTACAAAAAAACAATAATAAAAAAGTTGGACTATTTTTTGGACAGAGGTATTAATAAATAAATAAAATTTACCTTCTTATTTGTTGGATATTTTCAAAATCTCTTGTTATATAATAAATATATCTTTGCGATGAAGGATGGACTGGACTTGGTTTCTACCGATAAGTGTTCTCCTCGCTTGATGAAAGGTGAAGATTTGGCACAAGGCATGGTTATTTCATGGCTATGCTATCAAAAGGGGACTTGACTGTGATGTTACTTTAGTTAATGCACTTATCAGTATGTACGTGAACTGCGAAGAACTTGATGCCGGAAAGTTAGAGACTCCTTTCTTTACAGCTCTTGATAGCAGAACAAGTTGTTGATAATAAATGCAAGAATGAGAAAAATGGGAGATGCATGCAACTCTGAGTAAATTGCTACATATTACACAACTATATGGCGTTAAAGTGCTATGTCACAACTATATGGGAAGAAATATTTAATGTAATGAAGTTGTATTTCCTTATTTAACATCTTATTCTACCATTAATTGTGTGCGAGATTTTAATGAAATCTAGTATGTTGGGTCTACCATTAATTCCCTTATTCAGACTTTGTGGTTTCCACTTTACTGATGGTTATATTGGGTTTGACTAGTATGTTGCAATATTCCCATGTGCTCAATTTTTGCTCTAAGACCCTGATAATGGATTCTGACGAAAGTTGAAAGAGTTACAATTACTTTCCTTATCTTAGATTCTGATGACATTTAGTTGTTTCTGAGAAATCATTACCACACTGAATAATCTGCACTCATAAAGACTTTAATGCAAGACTTTTTGAATCAAAATACCGATTCAGAAAATTACATCAAGGCCAACATTCAAATTTCTTCCTCACAAAGCTGTAGAAGCCTACCAATTTCCGTAGAGATGGACCCCAAACTCCCACCTCCCTGAACAACCATCATTAATACCATTATTGACAATCAGTAACATGCCAAACATGCCAATTTAACCTGCCATTAAGACTACAATTCAGGAGCAAGACTTTTTGAATCAAAATCATGATTCATGGAGAATATCATATAAACTAACATAAACTATTACATTCTTTTGGAGTTCCACCACTAAAATTCTACTACTGAACTATTACATTCTTTTGTACAGGTAAAAGTAGAAAAATTGGTAAGTCCAGAGACGGACCAATCTGTAAGTCCCCTTAACTTCCATCCAACAGCAAAAGCAACTAAAAGAGTCATCTAAATATGCAAAGACCGAGAATGACACCATGCAAACACAACTATGACACCGGTATCATCCATTGAATATTTTGCGAAGACCATGAGCAAAACATAGAAAATCATTCACTTAATTTTGCCTTTATAAAATCAAAGTCATCTAAAAATCGTAGTAAAAACATTAATGATCAAGTGACACATCTCTTCCACTTCCAAAACCAATCAAAACAACTCATATATATTTAGGAGGATGACAACCAGAGAACACATTAACTGTAAATATTTGATAAGTAAATGGGGCAATCAATCATTTATGTTAATACTTTTAGACTAACTCACCCAGAAACGCAGGAGAAGAAACCAACAGCTAGGCATGACTCTTTGCAAAACCAAACAATAATTTAATTGGTCCATATAATGAGAACAAAGCTGATAATACTCGTACATGACAAGTATTGTTAAGAGATTCAAAATTTCTTTTCTAAGAGATCACCTTTTTAATATAAAATGACAAAGTAGAAACATTTGTGCTAAGCATTTGTTACTCTTATATACAACACTGCATGAGTCATAAGTTCAGAAATAGACTACTCTTCACAACAGATGCATGATATAAAAGAAAAACACAAGTTCTATTAGTTCACATACCTCATGATCATTAGTTCTATTTGTCAATTGTATCCCGAGTAGCATCATCATTTGATGCTCCAATTCTACATTTAAACAAATAGCAAAGTCAAAATCAAATTTAAACAAATAACAAAGTCAATTTTAAACCAATAGCACAATCAAAATACGTTTTCATATAACAAATCAACAATGTTAAGGCCTAAAAGAAGAAAATAGCCATGAAAAATAGAGTTTAATAATGGGTATTTGTAATATAACTTCAGAACGAATAAAAATGAACCAACATTGATGAAAAAAGAAAAAGGAAGGTGAAGTTCAGATAACAATTAACAAATTTAAGGCCTAAAAGTTGAAAATTACCACAAGTTTAATAGTGGGTTTTTGTGATATAACTTGAAAATTGAGCTATAAAATAAAGGATTACGGGAAAAGCGAAAGCGAAATTAAAGAAGGTGAAGTTTGGGAACGACAGATGGTGACCAAGAATCAAACAGATTAGAAAGGGTTGGCTTATTTCTAGGGAATAACTAAATAACTTCAAACAAAACCCAACAAAATCCAACAAAAAAGTACGAAATTCAAAATATAAAGAAAAGGTTTACCGATTGAGAAGGATCGATTTGGGGTTAGACTTATTTCTAGGGCTTGGTTCTTCTGCTCCCTTCGTTCAATAAGACTTATGCCGAATCGATTTAAAAAATTGAGAAGAAAAATTTCGTTCTTCTGCTGCTCCTTCGTTCTTCTGCTAGCTGATTCTAACTAGGGCTTGGTTCTCTCAATTTCTATCGAGGAGAGAGGACTGAGGAGCTTAAAGAAAAACACGGGAGTTAGCTTTTAAAAAAAACACGGGAGACTTATTAAATAGTTCCGCTGTTTAAAGAAGTTCTGCTCTTGATTTTTTTTTTCTCTATATATATATATATATATCCGAAAATCAATAAAAGGGAAATCCATGCAGACATAGATATAAGTACACATACACTCAAATAGATAAATTGCAGAAGTTGGACCAATTAAAACATTAATTTACCTACCCTTTCAGGGATATATCAATATGAGAATTAAAAGATTCAGTCAACTTGAAGCATAAAGCTGTTATCAATAGAATTATACTAGTAGTTAGTAGTTTAAATATACTCCATATATACCGGAGTAAATTCGAACATTATAATTTGTAACGTGTGGTCTAACACTCCAACATCAGCAGCAAGGCCGGAGTTAGGATTATCATTTGAGGTGGGTTAAAAATAATAATTCGTGTTTACTATATATATTTTCTTTTTAAATTAAACCATATATTAAGATAACTGTATATATATCATAAAATCACGTAGCTAATTGAATAATAAACAAAATCATCACTAATTCGCTATAACATTAATAAAATTTTGATAACGAACGTACGTCCAAGACATAATAACATATCTAATCAAATTGCACTCTTCACTCTTGAATAGAAGCAAATTCTGTAATTATTGAATTTGCATCATAGTTTTTAGTCAACTCCTTTTCGATGTGGACAATCATGTTATCAGCTAAGAAGTCATTCTCCATCTTGTTGCGCAACATTGTTTTGATACGTTTCATAGCTGAAAATGATCTCTCTATAGTTGCTGTGGAAACCGACAAAGTTTAAACAAGATGAATTAACCGATCAATCATTTGATATGTCGTTGATTTTTTTGTTTCAAATAATCATTGGCATAACTCAGCAAGAGTAGTAACATTCTTGAGCACATCATTATGAGGTACATCAAACTCATAAATTGTCAGCTCGCTTCTCAAGCGATGCAACTCTTATTTAGAGAAATCTCGATGATAAAACTTCTCTGCAAGTTTGTAAATATTATCAATGTTAAATGACTTAAAACCATCTGCAGGGTCCACAGATGAGCTAAGAATAAGAAGTTCCTTTGTTCTTTCACTGAACCTGCCATTCAATTCCACCAACTTGAAATCTATTGCACCATAAAATAGGTCAACACGATACTGATGCTCAGTTGTTATGTTTCTTTGTTTACAATTACAGCGACATGAACTCATATTGAATTGATCATCCGTGTCAGGAATATCTATATCATGCTTTCTACAAAAATACATCAGTTTTTTAAGAAAATCTTCTCAACCGTCTTCTCTTAATTTCTAAAGAGAATTCACTGTAATTTCCACCAGATTCATAACATTAAAAATATCTTGAGATTTTTGCTGCAACTTTCGTCATAAGACATCAGTAAGTCCCATCATGTCTTTCAACAAATACAAAATGAATATGAATTGAAATGATCTAATTGCATTGTAAGCACCATCAGTTTCCGCACGTAAAGACTCTGTGGTTTTATCATCCATAATAAATTTAAGAACGGTACAAGTTGCATCATATTTATCTATCAAGTCACAAACTAAAGTAAAATGAGAACCCCAACGTGTAGCTCTATGTCTATATAATGTACCAATCTAATTGAGTCATCTACCTGTTCCACGTACACCTGCTATAACCAATTCTATAATATGCATAACTTGAGCAACATGAAATTCAGTATGACGTTTTGGAGAAGCGCAAATGACATTGATAATAAAACTCAAGGAAGAAAAGAATTTCCAAATAAGATTAACTTTTTTTAAGCTGCAACCAAGACCAATTGTAACTGTTGGGCGAAATAGTGTACATAATATGCATATGAGCAATCCTTCATAAATAATTTATGTAACCCATTCCATTCACCTCTCATATTACTAGCACCATCATACCCCTGACCTCTTAATATTTTAACTTGCAAATTATGATGGAGAAGAACTTTAGATATCTCTTGATGAATTATCTCGGCACTAGTGTCTTCAACAATCTCAATATCAAAAGATCGTTCTCTTAGAAAACCCTATTTGTCGACAAATCTCAAAATAATAACCATTTTCTCTTTATGAGCTTAGTCTTGTGCTTCATCAACAAGAATACAAAAGCCAGAATCCCCAACTTCTCCTCAAATGTGCATTCTCACTTTGTTTGCTAGAATATTCAAAATCTCATTCTGGATTGTGGGTAAGGTGTATGTAGTATTTTTGAGGGCATTTCCTAAAAACAACTTTAGCAACTTTCGGACTAAGCTTTGTTGTATGCTTTATAAGTTCAACACAATTTCCACAGTTTTTGGAATCTAAAGACTCATCATGACCCCAAAAAGCACACCCTTGATATGCAAGATAACGAACAGATTCAATGGTTGTCTTGAGTCTTAGTCGGTTCTTCAAAATCTCATCTCTGCTTTGTCGGTTCAGATTTATGTCTACATGTTGAGGTGCTTTCATCAAATTCGCAACGTATTTCTCACAACTATTATGTTATGAACATGGACCTCTAATGTGATTTAAAATACACAATTCTTTCCATCTCGAACTCTTTTTCAGTCATTAAATCCATCAGTAGTATAGTCACTGCAGGATTAATTTTTGGACCCTTTGCAAAAAGAAAGCAGGGGAAGCAAAATATTTTATTCTTAAGAGGTGAATACTCCAATCTTTGAACCAAGAATAATTGAATCGACGATACTGGTTTCCTGACCGAACTCTTGGATACTCAAAAAGTTTATAATGATATGACCCCAAGTTTATATAAGCGCGTCAAATTTGGTCACGCTGATTAATAGGATATTCATATATTTGCTATCGTTTCCCCAAATCTCGTTTTAAATCACCAACATCAAAATCTGTATCTTTAAGAGTCTCAGATATAACATCAGGTTGCTCATTGACCATGTATTGTTAACATTGCATACTGGCAGAATAGGAATAAATTCTCTAGATGTTGAATCAAAAGTAGGGACATTGTAACGCCCCCAAAATAGGTCCAATCCAACCAACCTATTATGAGTCGCCAAATACATGGTACATAAAATAACTACAACTTTATTACTACAACAACACATATACTGTGAGTTTGAATACCAACTGTGACTCATGTCTCAACTATGGACAGCACCTCACAGTGATACCTTACATAAAGGTACAATCTAGAACTGTTTTAGAAATTAAAATCTTTGGGAAGTGCTCAAGAAAACCTTCGTACATAGGAGGCCATGAATCTAAGTTATGATAGATATCATATGTCCAGAGAATTATCCTTGGTTGATCTAATAGACCCCAAAGAAAAATGAGAAGATTACTATCATGTTCCTTCCAATGGTGAGTCTTCTCTTAACATATAACTATCTCCACCGTCTGCGATTGAACATTATGTTTCATCCCAACTCCAAGATTATATAGGTAGTGCTCGTAGATATACTCAGAAAGTGGATGTGCACAACCTTTTCTTATGATAACACGAGATTGTATGTCATTAGACATCTTGTATGATAGTGGCAAAACTCCCTTCCAAAGTTGGGTTCACCTCACCCTATTGTTGTTCACCAAAATCAATTATTAAGTGACGTATAATATACGACACACACATCTTAGGTCCTCAATACAATTATATATTGTATGTCATGCCGTTTTATAATGTGTTGAGAAACTTTTGATGTTTGGGACCACACTATTATTCTCTGTTATCCCCGCTCAACCCAAATTTACACTCTTATTACCTGAAAGGAATTGTGAAGCAAAAGGGTGAGCACAACTAGCTCAGTAAAGAATATTATGACTAAATATAATTAAATTATCAATAGCCTTCATCAGTAATAAATCAGAGATTTAGGACATATGGTAGATGATAAAACTTTTCAACCATAGTTGCAGCGAAACGAGCAATCCATTAGAAGAGTCAAATAGACCATAAAGTCTATTATCTTCTCCATGTTAAAAGTCCATCAACAATGCTTTAACCCTGTAACATTAATCAACAGATCATGTTCACAGTCATGTGAATAACTCATAATCATAATTGTAGTTCTAATTTTCTCTTCTCATCCAAGACGAAGATATTTTTTTATCACATGTCTTTACCTGAAACATCAAAGAACATGGTTATACCAAATCACAATTCATGTTCATAATCATACTAATAAGTTCATCTTTGCACTACGGGCCAAAGATATTCATCAACAGTTCATCTTTGCACTACATGCCATAAATATTCAACAACAGGTCATCTTTGCACTACAGGCCAAAGATATTCATCAATAATTCATCTTTGCACTACTGGCCAAAGATATTCAATTAATAAGTCATCTTTGCACTACGGGCCAAAGATATTCAACAACAGTTCATCTTTGCACTACAGGCAAAAGATATTCAATCAACAATTGATCTTTGCACTACAGGCCAAAGATATTAATATCCCAAAGAAACATACAATCATTTCAGAATTTATATAAACCATAATTATAATCATGTTGATCAATTCACCTTTGAACTTAAGCTAAAAATATTCAATTGTAAATTCAATGGTCATGATCATACCAGTCAACGATTCAACTTTGCACTACTGGCCAAAGAGAACCCATAGTCACGATCATATCAATAATCTACCCATCTTTACACTTAAGTCAAAGAGAAATTTCATAATTGGGATTATAAAAATGTTATATATGATAATAAAAACAATACGATCAACAACTGCATTTAATTTCAAGAGTAAGATTTATAAATCAATGATTTCATAACACCTTAATCCAAATGTTATAAATCACTTAATAATCTCATAATCTAATATTATTAATACTACCACAATATTTTAATCATTTCTTAAACTTATAAACAATTTATTTTAATTGTTTACACTTTACTAATTAATGCATTTAATCATCCTAAAATACCAAACTCATAAGATTTCATCACCAATAATCAAAACCCTCATCAAAAGTCTGCATATACCTTATATAGGATTCCCAAGCCATAAAATCCTATTTTCCAATTTTGTTACTTCACATAACATATTTAATTCATTTACTCATAACTAGTCCATTTTCATGAAAAATACCAAATCAGTACAAATAAATTTTCTTTTCTGGGATTTAGTAGGACATAGTCCCATATTGAACATATATTTTTCTCAGAATTTTTAAAATTCATTTACTATTTTTCATATTGCCAAAACTGCCGAATATTTAGACATTTATCATAAATTGTAATTTTATCCAAAAATTCTGAAATTCACAGGGTATACTAATATTATATAGATGTACTCCCAATAAAAATTATATCAATTTTGGAGTTAACCACAAAGAGTTATAAGGGTTTACTTTTTAAATAGTCTTTTCCCATAAAATTCATAACTCCTAATCTATACATCCAAAAATCGCCATTTTTGGACACAATCAATAAAACTCATCAAATTATTATTTCAAATTTTTTCAGAATTTTTGAAGTTCGGAAAAATTATGAAACATAAAAAACATAACAACCCTTAAAATCTCTTACCTCGAAAGAGCAGTATTTCTGACCGGAATGTAAAGCCAAAGGAACCTTGCACTGAATAGAAACTCTCAAAGTATCTAATACTCACAAAATACACTTGATAATATAGAGAGAGAAAGAGAGAAAGCTTATGTTTCTGCTGTGATTTTCAATTCTAACTCAGCACTCTATTTATAGGAAAATGTTAGCACGCCGAAGCAGACTTGACCTGCTACCTGATAGCTTTACCAGCTACTATTGCCACCCACCACATTTGAATTAGAATTTCAGCACATTTCTTCACCAACCATAGGTGGGGCACGCATTCTAGAATTTTCCACCAAAATGATAAATTCCGAAACTTCAACAATTTCTGAACCAGTCACCTCTTAAAATTCATAACAATTTATACATTAATTTTTAACGGTTCAAAATTTGTGGACATATACTCAACTTATATATGTATAACATATCCAAAAATCACAACGATCCAACTATTCGGATTAAAATTATAACTCACGCAATATATCGTAAAAATAATCGATTTGATTTTTAATACCTCCATTCCGACAAAAATACTGATAAAACACCTCAACATTAATTTCTTCATTTATAACCACATAAATAAATCCATCATTTATATCCGCATTAAATAAATATTTCCTTATCATATAAATTAATAATTTATTATTCACAAATAATATTACAGAATCACAATTATGACAACCAGATAGTTCCCAGGAAAGCGGGGGCTTTCCGATAAGGATTTCTCCTTACTGGCGCACAATTAGGTGACCAAAGCTCTCCTTGACAGAACTTTCTAGACATAGCCAATAATGCTATCTAATAATATTATCCAAATAATATAAATTATTGATCTGATAATGGGAATACTGTGAAATGACAATTATTGAAACAACAATAATATAAAATATCAATATAACAATTATTGAACCAATAAAATAAAATATTGAGCAAGTAATTCATCGTAACAATTATTGAGTTGTGCCTTATTATGTAAGAATCAATAATTCAAAAATCTTTATGCAATCTGGTATTTATTATGCAACCACGCCAGTACATTGTATTTTAACCACCATGTATTCTAACAGTGTTAACGGTAACAAGTACGCCATTATTTATAAAAACTCAAACTTGTCGTTTTCTTCATTCGACGTTATTACATTATGGGCCCACAAATGGTCTGCATGGTGGTAAATACGAGATATTCCCGACAAAAAGAATATTCCACGACCAAATGAATATTCCCCGACAATAATGAGTATTTTATAGCCACTTGCGTATTTTGAAAAAATTTCATATATCACCCTTAACTTTACTTCTTATCAATTTAACCATCTACTGAATAATAATTATAAGAAAAATTGAATACTTTTATTTCATAAAATTCGGGGTCTTACAGACATTCTCTCTAGTCTTTGGTATTGTTAATTGACTTGATTCAACTATAGGAACAGACTCTCTGTCAGTATCTGATGCAAGTCCAGACTGTCCAGTAAGAACAAACTCTTTAGGTTGGAGTATAGGAGAAGGAACATATTGATGCTTATCAGTTGCAAGAGGTGAGCTGCTATTTGGCCTATTCCGTTCAATTGACTGAGCTGAATCTTATCAGTTGCTTTCTTAACTTGTCGATCATGATCAGACATGTTTTGAGTACCTAATCATTGTTAATTTTCAATCAACCATGTATTATAGCATACAAGTAAATCATATAGTATAACGACAATTCACAAATCACAAACGTACTGACCCTGAGACTCATATGGTCATATATTGATATATGATCCCAATTCAACTAGCAATGGGAATCAATGAATCATGATATCTTATTGAATTCGAATCAAATTAATCAATTTCACTTAAGGCCATCAATCAATTCGTACCTGGTCACTGAAGAGAGAAGAGCAGCCACTTTAGAAAGGTAACGGGTAAAGAAAATAAAAAGAAACGTTGACCTAATTTTCTATAAAAAGCAAGCTCAATTATTAACTGAATTACTTATTAAAAAGAAATAATTTATATTTGATAAAAATATAAATAAACTAGAACAACATATGGGCTAACTGCTAAATATTTAAATTTGGGATGAACTTACTGAGTTAATTTTTAATTTGAGGTGAACTGTAACTTACCGTAACCCGTGTGTAAGTACGCCCTTGAACATCAGGGATTCCGATTGTAATGTATTCATAGCACTGCTGTAGAGCATCCATAAAGCCTAACTACATTAAATTTGTGGGTGCACACTAAAACTATAGATAGAATTGCAAAGACTATATATATATATATATATATATATATGTGTGTGTGTGTGCGCGCGCAGGGGGAGGGGGGGGGGGGGCGTATATACATACTCCTATATTATGAAGTCAGAATGCAAACACTTGCATATAGAGAGTATTTATCAAGTTATCGTACGTTTACTCTGGGTAAGTTTTGGTACTTCACACGAAGAATCAATGTGTAGTACTACTCCATATAGCTAGCTAGCTAGAATATTCTATCACTAATTATATATGTAGCTAGAGCTAGCGCATTAATTCATCAATTTTTTCTCAACATAAGTTCCTCTCTAGAGCTTAATTAATGAGAAAGGGGGAATACATTAAGAAAATTATAAGACTAATATAATTATATATTGGTAGTTAATTAGCCAGTAAGGTAGTGTATATGTATGAGAAATTAAGAAAGAGTATATATATTGATGATGTGTGTAGGTCTAGAGAGATAATTAAGTGGGGATTGAAATAAAGATGAAGAGGGATGATTACCCGAAAGAAACGGAGGAAAGCTAGGCTCATTTCTAGGCATGCATGGCCATGTGAGGTAAGCAATTAAGCAAAGCAGTACTTCAGGGATATATATATATATATATATATATATATATATATATATATATGGTCCGAATTTTAATCTTACCTCTTATTTAACATACTTTGTATATTCTCTTTAGAAATGGTCTGATTCGGCCCGTCGTTATAAATTCGGTTTGTCGTTATATGTTGTTCGTTTTCATGGTCTTATAATAAATCCTGTAAATCAAAGCTATGGGTTGAGAACCCTCAATCATATGAGTGATCTCACCAGATGTTTTAATGTTTAAGGTTAAAGCCTTTAATAAGTGTTGATCACTAAGGCTTAGTGTGAAATCAGGAAAGCAATTAAAATGGATTGGTTCATTGTGCAGACTTGATTCCATAGCGCCTATCATACTAGGATAGTAATTCAGAAACCTAGCATCTATGAGACAAAGGTAGATGCTTGAATTAATTCCCTTAATGTTTAATGGTTTAACTGCAACTTGTACTAGACCAATGTGGATAAAATTGTAACCTTTCTTCCTATATTTTTTAATGACATCAGGAGATAAAAGACTACAATTTTCATACTCTTTGTTAATTGCGTAAACTTTTTCTACAGTTTTAACATTATAATCAGTTTTGAAGTTATCAAAAAATGTTGACTGGTAAATTTCTTTAGGAGATACTCTAGGTATGTTCCAATTATGTAAAGCTTGACTGATGTTTTCATAACTGTGTGATTCTTGGTTAACTATGTCTAGAACATGAGGCAAAGTCGACCGATTACTAGTTGAGGAGTTAGACCTGAATAATCTACTCATCTTTTACAGATTTTCAAAATAAATTTTTTATTCATTATTCTTCCATTCATACCCTCTTACCTTAGACAAACTCATACCTGTATTCTATACTTCGATAATCGCTTTCACTTGAGAGAGACTTACAAAAGGTAGACACGAACAAGGTGGACTGAAGTAAGTTAGGTGACTTCGAAATAAGAATAAAAGAGAAATTTTGAAAATAGTAAACGGATGAACAAATTACTAGATCTTACTGGCAACTAGTATGCAAACAACATGGCTCTGATACCATTTGGGGACGGAAGCTCTATCAATAAGGCTTAATCCCAACTATTTACTATAAGAAAACTAATAAAAAATTGAATTCAGCCAATGGTAGTCAAATGGAAATTAAATATATGTGCGAATAATGAAGGCTTAATCGATATATTTCTATAATTGAGTACATTTGGCGTCCCCAAAGTAGTATGTAGAAATAAGAACAAACAGAGTAGTGCATACAAATAACACAATTTGATTACTAAATAAAAACAAATTTATTGATAACTGAAATATTTACAAACAGAACTGAAAATAAACTGACTTACTTACTATAGAAACATTTAAAGAAGAAGAGAAGATGGGTTAAGTAGGTTATACAGTGGTAGAAACCTAAGATTCGTCTGAGAAGGAACTCAGAGTCTTACTAAGTTTCTGTTTCTTGTGTTTTGCCAAATGAGTTCAGTTTCTTTTTATAGATCAAAGAAAGGGAACTATTACATTAACTGGGGTAAAGTAAGAAACATTTTACTTAAAGAAAAGTAAAAGTAAAAGTAAAATACAAACACATTACTGTTGATGAACAGTAATTACTTTTGACTAAATACAGACGCATTTGGCCAAATGGCTGACAACTTTAGACTCATTGATGCTTTCGGTGGAAAAGAGAGCATCTTTTAACTTTTGGAGCAGAGCGTGTATTTGGGTCGCTTTTGGAAAAAAGCAGCGATTCTTCCGATTGATTGGTGAGTCAAGCTATGGGAGAAAGTGCAAATAATCGAGGACATTAAGCAAATGGATCACGAAGGCGTCTGTAGGTTGATGGTGCCGTATGGGTCGTATCATCATCATTGAGGTTACTGGGAGAACCATGACTGGAGGATGAAGAACATACTGAGGCTTCTTCATGTATGGCTTCGTCAATCCTTTTGTTGAGTGCTTGGGCAATTTTTATTAATTCTTTACTGGAACAATTTTTAAAATTAGAAATTTTACTAGAACATGCTGAACCAGTGGGACTGACTTTAGACTCTTTTGACTTGGATTTTGACTCCTTTTCTTTACTAGCCTGAGGAATGGCTGTGACTGGAAGAGGAGAAACTGGAGCAACAGAAAATTCCTGCTAAACCTGACCAACTATTCTGTTAATGTCGAATTTATCCCACACATAGAAGAGGCGAGACACTCGAGGGAGTGGATCTAACTGAATACCATTGACTGGAGTAGAGGGAGGTGGAATTCCGTACTGTCATTTAAGAATCCAGGGGATCTTTTATTTACTAACAAATAAAAGAGTGAGGGGAACTCCGTCATTCTTTGGATCTGTTTTATTGTGATTGATAAAATGATTTAGTTGAACTTTAAGGAGGTCAGAAAGAAGGCCATAAGTAGAACCTAACCAATACCACCAAAGAACAAACCAATAGGGGATTGGGCTCTTGAATTTATGGTCAAATTGAATGAACCATGAATGACTATGTGATTCATTTTGGTGAAGGAGAACCTTGTACCAGGCTTCAATATAATTATAATAACAGAAAGAATTATCTTGACTAGAGAGATTCATAAGATCGGAGTTTTTCCCCCAATCAGACATTTGAACAAACTGTTTAATGTATAAAGAATGATAAAGAACTTTAGTCTTATCATTGTTGGCGTAAATTGGTTTAATGTTTACTGACTCTATTTTCAGAAGAATATCCTTATAAAATACAAGAGATTTATAAGGAGTTAGGGGCTGGAAATGCCATCCAGGGGGAAAGAACTGGGCAACAAGTTTAATGGGGTCATCTTTTGGTTTCATGTAGGGTTCAACATTTTGTTGGTACTCCTAGTAATATTACTGAAAGAATTCACGACCAGTAAGTAATCTCACTTGTCCCACCTTAAGTGATTTTAGGTGGTATAAAGATGTGTTTACTTCCAGAGTTATGTTGCGAACTGATAGTAACAAACCATTCTGGAAAGAAAAATTCGTCAATGGTTTGCCTTCATTATTCGCACATAAAGTTCGTGAAGAGTTGAGCAAAAATTTAGGATATATCGATTATGATAAGTATAGGGATGGTGAAGATGGTAAAGAACTTTAGTCTTATCATTGTTGGCGTAAATTGGTTTGATGTTTACTGACTCTATTTCCAGAAGAATATCCTTTTAAAATACAAGAGATTTATAAGGAGCCAGGGGCTGGAAATGCCATCCAGGGGGAAAGAACTGGGCAGCAAGCTTAATGGGGTCATCTTTTGGTTTCATGTAGTGTTCAATATGAAAAAGGTAATTTTCACACTTAAGCATATGCTCAGAAGGAGGATGACTAGGAGCTAAAGATGAAGCCTTGGTTGGATTACTAAAAAGGTCAATTTGTTCAGGCTTACTAGTTAAAGCTGAACTATATGGCTTGGGAAGTGTTCCAAGGATCGTGAATTTGTTTGGTGATAAAGCTGGGGATTTGGGTGAGAATCAAAGTTCTCTCGGGTTGATTACTTGGGCGATGAGGATAATCGACCGGACCCCTTGAGGAAGATGGTCCTCTAATGCTCATGTCTGAATAGTACCTGTATTGATAAATTCCCGAGTGAGAAAATTAGGAATTGAATTATTACTACCTTTGATGTATTCAATATCAAAATCAAAAATGCTTAATAGGGCTTGCCATCTAGCAAAAGAATGCTTAGAGGCTAGATTTTCAACATCCTTTTCTAAGATATATTTTGCTGACTTGCAATCAATACGGACTAAAAATTTCTGATTTAATAGATCACTTTGAAATTTATTAATACATAATACATAATACATAAACGTTTAAATTCGTTTTCATGGTCTTATAATAAATCCTGTAAATCAAAGCTATGGGTTGAGAACCCTCAATCATATGAGTGATCTCACCAGATGTTTTAATGTTTAAGGTTAAAGCCTTTAATAAATGTTGATCACTAAGGCTTAGTGTGAAATCAGGAAAGCAATTAAAATGGATTGGTCCATTGTGCAGACTTGATTCCATAGCGCCTATCATACTGGGATAGTAATTCAGAAACCTAGCATCTCTGAGACAAAGGTAGATGCTTGAATTAATTTCGTTAATGTTTAATGGTTTAACTGCAACTTGAACTAGACCAATGTGGATAAAATTGTAACCTTTCTTCCTATATTTTTTAATGACATCAGGAGATAAAAGACTATAATTTTCATACTCTTTGTTAATTACGTAAACTTTTTCTACGAGTTTTAACATTATAATCAGTTTGAAGTTATCAAAAATGTTGACGGTAAATTTTTTTAGAGATACTCTAGGTATGTTCCAATTATGTAAAGCTTGGTGATGTTTTCATAATCTCATGTGATTCTTGGTTAACTATATCCGAGCAGGAGGCAAAGTCGATCGATTACTAGTTGAGGAGTTAGACTGAATAATCACTCATCTTTTTCTGATTTTCAAAATAAATTTTTATTCATTATTCTTCCATTCATACCCTCTTACCATAGATGCAGACTCATCATACATGTGTTCTATACCCTATAACCGCTTCACCCAAGAGACTTACAAAAGGTGAACACGAGCAAGGTGGGATCAAGTAAGTTAGGTGACTTCGAATAGGAATAAAAGAGAAATTTTGAAAATAGTAAACGGATGAACAAATTACTAGATCTTACTGGCAACTAATATGCAAACAACATGGCTCTGATACCATTTGGGGACGGAAACAAATGTTGTTAAAAATAAGAAATAAGAAATATATAGTGACATAATTAGTGACAAAAGATAACTAAGTACTTCAGTATCGATTGGATATATATATATATATATATATCCCAAAGACATTTGTATAAATGACATTTTGATATATTTTTGATAACTTCAAAACCGATTATAATGTTAAAAGCTGTAGAAAAAGTTTACGATATATATATAGGAAATGATCCATGTAAGTATTTCTTTATGGATCAAAATGAACAAATAACATCATATCAGATTCATTCCATTAATCGAGGTATGATTTAAAAAAAAAACACTATTTCGGGCGCTGAGAAGTAGCGGAGCATAAAAAATCACAAAGACCATCCGCTAGTTGAACTAGCGGAGGCTAAACAAATAATTTTTAGACTAAAGCGTGTATAATTGCCTTATCAGATCAAAACCGTTGACTATCATATTGGTGGATTCCTATTGAATGACGTAAGTCTGTTGCCAAACTCATCCCAATTTTGTTGCATTAGTTGAAGACATTTGCATGACAAAAGGTTGTTGCCTTATCATCCCATATTTCTTATCATCCAAGATTTCTATCGCATGACGTAATAATATTGTTGGTCAATTTTGCTTGCTTGCTTTGCTTAGGGGGTAATCTAGGACTGAAAATTATTTGTCAGCCTCCGCTAGTTCAACCATGAGCAGCGGTCTTTGTGATTTTCATGCTCATTACTTAGTCTAACGGAAATAGTATTTTATTTTTAAATCTGCGCCCTTGATTAATAGAATGGACGGATATGATTCTATTTGCCCAATTTTGATCCATAGCAAATACTTGTTATGGATCATTTCCCATATATATATATATATATTGATTTTTTTTAATAACAAAAAAAGTTTAATATTTTATGGAATCGAATTTTTTCATGTCAGATGTTTTTTGGGTGTGATTTGGATACATATAGCGAAGCAGTGCATGCGGTGCATGCACTGTTTCATATATGTATCCAAATCACACCCAAAACACTGTATTATGAAAAATTTTCAATTCCATAAAATATTATTTATTTTTTTTACACTACAAAAAAAATAGGTTATTGGCGCATTTGACATCATTAGCGGCGCGATATCCCTCGCCGCTAATAACCTTATTCTCGACGAAATAGCCGTCGCTAATGAGGCCCGTCGAGAATGACCCTTCCCGGGCCTAGATTTGGTGGGAATTTTTTGGCGTGGTGGGAAAAGGACATAGGCGACGACATGTGCCGTCGTAGGCTTGTGATTCTTCACGAGAATGGGTTTTATTTACTTTTCGGTAACTTAGATTTTTTTCATTTTCATTGCATTCATTTCTCCTTCTCCTTCCTAGCGCAGTCGCCGACTGCTCTTTCCCGTCGCCCACTGGTGCTCTCTTGCCGTCGCCACCTCTCTTACCGTCATCATCTCTCGACTGAGCAAGGTAATATCTTCCCAATTTCAATTTTCCCCCAAATATAACCTAATAATTCCTTCCTCTACAATTTCACTCTATTTTCCCCAAATATCAATTGCATTGCAGTGTATTACTATTTCAAATGTTTGCTAGTTTACATGAAAGTTTTAAGTCGGAATATTGCAGTGTATTTGCAGTGTACAAGACCTTATTGCACTTTCAAATGTTTGCAAGTTTAATTTACATGAAAATTATATTGCAGTGTATGTATATATATTGCAGTGTATAAATTGCTCAAACTCCATTGCATCTCGACAGTTTTTCTGTGGTTAACTGTTTGCAAGAAAATGTTTGCAAGTTTAACTGTGGTTATTATTATTTTTAATAAATTGGTCAATATCCTAATTTTACCAACAAAAAAGAGTTTCATATGCCTCTTTTTTCATAATTTTTTATTGTATTAATAGTACTACAAAGTGACATATTGTTCTCAAGTTTGTCATGTCATTATCATTAGCATTCCACCACTCCTAAATTGACAATTTATTAATTTTAAAAATAAATAAATATACATTTTAAAAAGATTACTATCTTAGAAATTATATCATAAACAGTATAAATTATTGTTGTGGGGTGGGGTGGGGTGTAGGTGAGTTTTAAAAAAGTTTAATAATAGTTTGTGACCTGATAAAAAGCTAGTATTCTTTTTGTTATACAAAAATAATCCTTACTTTGACACGTGCATATTTTCATATAGTTTAGGAAGCTTAGAAACCCGTTTGAGATTCACTTAGTAAGAGTGAATCTCAAATAGTCCCCGTTTTGGGACTGTTCTTGTATGTTTCGATCTCATTTAGGTCGGTGTTAACGACTTGAGCACGTCTTTATATTTTTTAGAATTTTCGTCAAGTATATATCTCTTGGCGTTCTTGGTGCATATTTAGACTACGATGTGTTAGTCTATTTCGTGTACTTGAAGACCATGGGAGAATCTTCTTAGAAATTTGAAAAAATTTAAAGATGTGTTCAAGTTGTTAGCATCGATGAAGTGACACATCCGGGAATGGGATAGAAGCCTGACCCGTTAAAGTGGGAGATGAAGTTAGGAAACTCATAAGCTTGCATATACATTAACTTGGGGACTTGATTGTGTTTGTCTAACTTTCCATATATATAGCAGATAGTTGTCCAAGATGTCTGTTGATCAAAGTTGGATGTAACGTAGGGTAGCCATTGATAAGAGTGGGCTTAGCTCTGAGTACCGTAGTGGGGTTGAACAATTTCTCAATTTCTCGTTTGAGCAAGTCAGCGGCAATGAGATTAGATGTCCTTGTAAGAGGTGTGTGAATGAAGTGTGGAAGGAAAGGAGTGATGTCATGTGCGACTTATTTGCGTATGGGTTCAAGAAGGGTTATACGACATGGATCTATCATGGGGAAACCTGGTTGGATGAACATTAATCAGAACCGGAATCTAGAGGTGACGAAACCTTTGACTGTACTAACATGATAGTCGAAGCTGCTGGTTCATACTTCCAGTGGAATACAGACAGGGATGATAGTAGCGTCGAACAAGAGCCGAATGACAGGGCTAAGGGTTTCTATGAGTTATTGCATGAAGCAAATGACGCCATCAGCGTATAGCAGACACGAAAAAGCACACCATCTTATCTGCAGTGACTAAGTTTTTACACTTCAAGAACGAGCATGACCAGATGGAGAGAGGTTTTAATGAACTATTAAGCATCGTGAAGGAGTGCTTTACTGCAGCAATAAATGCTTAGAAAGTGAGTTATGATGTGAAAAAATGGTCAAAAGGCTCAATCTAGGGTATGGGAAGATTGATGCTTGTGAGAATGATTGTATGTTGTATTACGGTGATGTCGATAAAGAGAAGAGGTCGTGTGATATTTGTGGTACAAGTAGATCTGAAGTGAACAGCGCAAGAAAAAGGAAAAGAAGTGCCGAGAAAGATCTTACGTTATTTTTCTCATTGCCCCGAGGCTTCATGGTTGTTCATGTCAACACATACCGTCGAGGATATGAGGTGGCACTCTACACGGGACATAGTCGAAGGTCGGTGGCGCTTTTTGTGAGATGGGCTTGAGTGGAAAAATTTTGATAACAAGCACCCTCGTTTTGCTCAAGAGGTTCGCAATGTTAGGCTTGGACTTGCTACGGATGGGTTTAATCCATTTGATGAGCCTTACACAAAGCTCTACTCAACTTGGCTGGTGATTATTGTGGTGTATAACCTCCCGCCTTCGATGTGCATGAAAGATCCCTACATGTTCATGCCTTTACTGATTCCGGGTGATAAGAGTTCGAGTAAAGACATCAATGTATACCTCAGGCCGTTAGTTGATGAGTTGAAGATGTTGTGGGAAAAAGGTGTTCAAACTTATGATGTATCTCTTAAGCAGAACTTTGACATGAGGGCAGCTTTACTGTGGACAATAAATGACTTCCCGGCATTAGGAATGATCAGTGGATGGTCGACTCACAGGGGCTTGTCATGTCCCGTGTGCATGGGGTCAGTTTAAGTTGTGCGGCTCAAACATGGGGGGAAAATGAGTTTCTTTTCAATATCCAGACAGTTTTTGCCGATTGAACATCGTTATCGACGGATGAGTAGACAATTCAATCAAAAAATAGAGAAACGTCAAGTACCTGGCCCTCTTTCTGGGTCAGTAGTGTTGAGTTGGATTAGTCATTTGAAGTTTCCACCTCCAGGGAAGAATCACAGATTAGAGCGAGCTTATGGTTACGACAAGGTTCACAACTGGACAAACAGATCCATGTTCTTTGACCTGCCTTATTGGGCTACACTCTGCATCCGTTATTGTATATATCCGATGCATACTGAGAAGAACGTATTTGATAACTTTTTTTATACAGTCCTAGATGTCAGTGGTAGAACAAAGGACAACAACAAGTTGAGGCTTGATTCGGTAGAAATAAACATTAGGGAAAATTTGTGGCTGTATCAGGAGGGTAGTAAGACGGTAACGCCTAAAGCTGAATATACTTTGACCAGGGAACAGTTGATATTGATACGTAATTGGATCAGTGGACTGAAGCTCCTAGATGGATATTCTTCAAATATAGCAAGGTGTTGTAAAGTCTAAGAGTTGAAGTTTCAGGGTCTCAAAAGTCATGATTGTCACGTATTCATGCAGAAGTTTATCCCTGTGGCATTTATCGACTTGTTACCGAAACGTGTGGTTGAAGCACTGACAGAGCTTTCTAATTTCTTTAGAGATCTATGCTTGACGAAGCTTCAGCTCAAAGACATATATAAAATGGAGATGCAGATAGTGGAAATAATGTGCAAGTTCGAAATGATCTTCCCCCCATCATTTTTTGATTCAATGGAGCATTTGCCTATTCACTTGCCATACGAAGCTAAGTTTGGCGGTCCCGTACAATATAGATGGATGTATCCATTTGAGAGGTAATGACATTAATATTTTTAATCTGATGTAAAATGTTCATTCTTTTTTTTCTAATCTATATATATATCACATAGGTATATGACGACGTCTAAAGCAAAAGGTGAAGAATAGAGCCGTGTAGAGGGGTCAATTCTTTGAAAGTTATGTTATGGAGGAACTTGTTAATTTTTGCTCGTTGTACTTTGGTAGAATGTTGAGACGAAGCACAATCGCTACGTCGGAATCAAAGTTATCACTTGCATTGCGAGGAAAATGGAGAATTAACGGTCTTTAGTCATCCTGTGCGCCCATTCGGTGGTAAAAAAAGCGCTTCTTGACCGATAGTGAGTATGCAGCTGCCACATTATATGCACTTGTCAACATGAATGAAGTAGCGCCATACATTATGTAAGTATTCATAACTACATATGTTTGGTATAATTGTGTCAAGTTCCTTGACAAACACATTGAAAATATAACTGTGCTGCAATCAATATGATCCTGAAGTACGTGAAGCGAATCCGAGTATATCGGATGGGGATTTTCAAAATTTGAGAAATGAAGAATTTGTGCAATGGTTTAAAGATCATGTAAGTCTAACCTTTATAAGTTCAATGAATCTGCCATCATAGATTTATTCTTATGGCGTAATTAACTTTAGAATATGTTGTGTTAATGTACATTAGGTCCTCACAGATGAGTTAGCTGACAATCAGCTAAAGCTTATAATAGATGGCCTGAAAGATCTATAGATACTTTATACATGTTGCATTGTCAGCTGATTCTGATTTAAGTGTTGCGATATTGAGGAAGTAAACCTATTTGATTCGGTGTTGTGGTGAAAAGGTAGTGCTACGATATAATTTGGGATGATTGGTATGGACGATTGCTAGAAGTTGTCGTGCTCAAATATTGGTCATTAAAAATTATAAAGAATTAGTTTGGTTTGATGTTGAGAATGGAGTTAAAGTAGATAAAAATCGGGGACGGTGTTATTAACGTTAAGTTAAAACTAAAACTGATGAGTGGTATGGACGAGCCTTTTATTTTAGCAAGTCAAGCAACACAGGTGTACTACGCGCGGAGTGTTAAGACCCTTGCAAGCCCATGACATGCTGTTATAACCACCAGTGCCCGTGGTTTTCAAGGCACAACTCCTCGTCCAGACGATGAACCTTTACAAGTCGAGTCTACTAGTGTCACACCTATTGATGTAACAATTATTAGTGAGTCTAGTGAAGAAGAGGATGATGTTGTCGCTGTCGAAAGTGAAGACGATGTTGTTGAGGAGGTAGATATAATTGAAGAAATCGTTGAGGACGACGAAGATGGTGATAACAACGATAGTGAAGATCTATTGCTCGAAGATGACGATTCTGATATTGATGGCTTTGACGATATAAATGATTAGGAGTATGTACTCTTTGTGTCCTTTTAGTTGTATTCAAATGTAATAGTTTGTAGTAGTGCAATCATTATCTTCAACTTATATTAATCTACTAAAGGTGTTACTATTTATGTTGTATTCTTTTAGTTGTATCTGTATGTTATCCTCTTTGTTATTGTGCTGAAATATAGTATTTACGAATGTTTAATAATATAGTTGTATGTGTATGTTATCCTCTTTTAGTTGTATTCAAATGTAATAATATTTTTTTATGATTTGACAAAGATATATACATACATATGGCATAAACCACATGGTGATCGTGGTGGGCATGAAGGGCGTGGGGGCCGTGGTGATTCTACGCGTGATGATCAGGCCGGATCGTCAGGTATAATTACATATTTTATTGGGATACATCTTATTATTTTTTATTTTTTATTGTATTGACATTATATTCGTTTATATAAATATTGATGTATTTCACTACATAGGTGATCGACGTAGGCCTCCATGGGGACTAGCACGTGGCTTGCTAGGGAATCCATCCTAGGGGCCGCTTATATATCGTGTTGGGACTCATAAGTAATTAATTTCATAATCCTATATAGTATTACTATAACAAAAGTATTTAATATTCTTTGTAATTTGCAATGTATTAATTTCAATTGTAGTATCCTTGACGCCACGCATGAGGAACACGTTGCTTGGGATCGTACATGCAACCGATTCTCAAGCTTGGAAGTGGATGAGGTGGGCGGATGTGGATGACCGCACACGGCAGCTGATTATTGATGAGTTTAGGGTAGGATGTCAATCATTCATATGCTAGTTTTATATTCCATTTGAATATATTGTTACCTCTTTGATTTATGTTGTCTACTAAGCTTCTTAATGTGTATGTGCAGAGATATTATCGTTTTGAGGATGGGCAGGAAGCCCATGGCATGACTGTTCTGCACAGATACCTAAAGATGAATTGGCACAAGTGGGTCTACGACTAGAAGAAGAAGGCCCAGACGAAGATGGCTGATGGACAGACACTTAAGAATGTCCGGCCAGATTTCATATCTGCTGCAGTGTGGGACCAAATGTGCAGCATTTGGGATGGCGAGGCCTTCAAGAAGATGTCGGCACAGCGTTCAGCTGCCCGACAACAGAGTCGTCTCCCACACTACACTGGGTCTCAGTCATACGACCTGTACCGGGAGAGACTCGAGGTGAGTTTAAAGCATACACCCTCCCGCTTGGAGTTTTGGTGGCACGCCAACCAAAAGAAAAGTGATGGTGGTTATATCTCACCTGAGGCAGAACGCATTGCTGTAAGTTATGTAATTATCTTATTTAGTATGTATGTAAAATTCGAATATTCTTTTGTATTATTTAATTTTATTCTTTGCGTATCATCTACTAATGTGTTTTTTTCAAATGACGGTTCGAGGATCTTGCGGTGGCGGAGCGGCGGAGAGAGGTGACACTCCAGGTAGGCGAGTCTCGTGCGTGTTGACGAGGAGATAGAGGGCCTGGCTGCTGGGCTACTGAGGGGGACCGAAGAAGGGTAGAGTTGTGGGCATTCCCCATGTCCCTGCTTACACCCTAGTCCCTGTTGTGAGATCTCGACGGCGCCCACCCACTGGAGGTAGTGGTGTGAGTAGATTGGGTGCTGGCCCTTCATTATCCGATGACTTCTTTCAGCGGATCATAGAGGGGTACATGGAGAGTGATGTTGTCTTGATCGGTAGCGCCATCATCGTGAAATGGCGGATCTACCGGTGGCTCGAGGGAGGTTGTCCACGGCTCTATAGATCCTACAGCCACCGTTGACGACCTCATGGGTGTAGTACGGGAGGAGGCCATTCGCGTTTGTGCAGTTGTCTTGGCCAACATCTTCCCACCACATATTCGACATGTAAAAATAATTAAATTATGTATTTCTTTATTTAATTTATGTAATTTATAATTGTAATTTGTAATTGTATTTCTATGACACGCAAACACACACATAGCACCGGATAGGTATTAGACACGCGTTAGAACTTACGGGACTAGATTCTGACATACGGAATTCGAGTTATCGTCTAGTTTAAAAAAACTCGCAAACACTTAGGCAAAAAGCCGAAAAAAGCCCAAAACCCGCATCGACCCTCCGAATGCCACGCAAACACACACATAGCACCTCGTAGGTATTAGATACGTGTTAGAACTTACGAGACTCGATTCTGATATACGAAATTCGAGTTATCGTCCAGTTTGCAAAACTCGCCAACACTTAGGCAAAAAGCCGAAAAAAGCCCAAAACCCGTATCGACCGTCCGAATGCCACGCAAACACACACATAGCACCTCGTAGGTATTAGACACGTGTTAGAACTTATGGGACTCGATTTTGACATACGGAATCCGAGTTATCGTCCAGTTTGCAAAACTCGCCAACACTTAGGCAAAAAGCCAAAAAATAGCCCAAAACCCGCATCGGCCATCCGAATGCCACGTAAACACACACATAGCACCTCATAGGTATTAGACACGTGTTAGAACTTACGGGACTCGATTCTGACATACGGAATCTGAGTTATCGTCCAGTTTACAAAACTCACCAACACTTAGGTAAAAAGTCGAAAAATAGCCCAAAACCCGCATCGGCCGTCTGAATGCCACGCAAACACACACATAGCACCTCGTAGGTATTAAACACATGTTAGAACTTACGGGACTTGATTTTGATATACGGAATCTGAGTTATCGTCCAGTTTGCAAAACTCGCCAACACTTAGGCAAAAAGCCGAAAAATAGCACAAAACCCGCATCGGCCGTCCGAATGCCACGCAAACACACACATAGCACCTCATAGGTATTTGACACGTGTTAGAACTTACGGGACTCGATTTCGACATACGGAATCCGAGTTATCGTCCAGTTTGTAAAACTCGCCAATACTTAGGTAAAAAGCCGAAAAATAGCCCAAAACCAGCATCGGCCGCCCGAATACCATGCAAACACACACATAGCACCGCGTAGGTATTAGACACGTGTTAGAACTTACGGGACTCGATTCCGACATACTAAATTTGAGTTATCGTCCAGTTTGCAAAACTCGCCAACACTAAGGTAAAAACCCGAAAAACAGCCCAAAACCCCCATCGGCCGTTCGAATGCCACGCAAACAAACACATAACACCTCGTAAGTATTAGACACGTGTTAGAACTTAACGGACTCGATTTCGACATACGAAATCCGAGTTATCGTCCAGTTTACAAAACTCGCCAACACTTAGGCAAAAAGCCGAAAAACAGCCCAAAACCAACATCGGCCGTCCGAATTCCTCGCAAACACACACATAGCACCTCGTAGGTATTAGACACGTGTTAGAACTTACGAGACTAGATTCTGACATACGAAATTCGAGTTATCGTTCAGTTTGCAAAACTTGCCAACACTTAGGCAAAAAGTCGAAAAACAGCCCGAAACCCGCATCGGCCGTCTGAATGCCACGCAAACACACACATAGCACCTCGTTGGTATTAGACACGTGTTAGAACTTACGGGACTCAATTCCGACATACGAAATTTGAGTTATCGTCCAGTTTGCAAAACTCACCAACACTTAGGCAAAAAGTCGAAAAACAGCCCAAAACCCACATCGGACGTCCGAATGCCACGCAAACACACACATAGCACCGCGTAGGTATTAAACACGTGTTAAAACTTATGGGACTCGATTCCGACATACGGAATCCGAGTTATCGTCCAGTTTGCAAAACTCGCCAACACTTAGGCAAAAAGCCGAAAAACAACCCAAAACCAGCATCGATCGTCCGAATGCCACGCAAATACACACATAGCATCGCGTAGGTATTAGACACACGTTAGAACTTACAGGACTCGATTACGACATACAAAATCTGAGTTATCGTCCAGTTTGTAAAACTCGCAAACACTTAGGCAAAAAGTCGAAAAATAGCCCAAAACCCGAATCGGCCGTCCGAATGCCACGCAAACACATACATAGCACCGCGTAGGTATTAGACACACGTTAGAACTTACGGGACTCAATTCCGACATACGAAATCTGAGTTATTGTCCAGTTTGCAAAACTCAACACTTGACGAACACAAACAAAACTAATTTAAATATGCTCTATTTTCGAATTCGTTATTAATATTTTATTATTAATTGTAGGGTCTTGTTGATGAGACTTCGGCGGGTGGAGGCTGTGGCACAGGAGATGCCCATGGTGGATATGGTGATGACCGCCGTGCTGATGCTGATGAGACTATTGAGGGTGAGACCGGCAATCAGACTGGCGGTGGGTCCGTAGGTGGGACCAGCGGTGGGACCGACAGCGATGGTGATACCGACATTCCTGATCTTGGGTTGTAGTACCCATTATGTTTATATTTTGACTTTCATATATGTATATTTATATGACTTTTGAGTTGTCTGATGCATTTAGAGTTTAGATTATATTTTGAATTTACATTATACGACTTTTTATCTATAAGTCATTACGTTGTTTACATATTTGATGGTTGATATAGCAAAAACTATTATTGTTATTGATATGCGTTCGTGAAGAATTCTTTATAATTTTTCTTTAGTTTAAAACAGGTATAATTATGTATATGTAAATGAACAGGGGTATTTTGCAATTTTAAAAAAAAAATTATTAAAAACTCATTGGCGACGGGAGCTAAGGGTCATTGGTGACGGCATGTCGTCGGCAATGACTATTTTTTATTTTTTTGGGAAAAATATTTCTGACGGTGTATTCGTCGCCAACGTCATTTAATGTGTCGTATAAATGACGGCTGGCATTTCAAGAATGACACTCTTCTTAAACGGCTGACCGACGAGTAAGGCGAGGCGGCTGACGACCCATACTGGCGTGACAGGGAGGCGAACGGACATTATCGCCGCATTAATGACATCATTACCGATGGCAAGAAGGTCATTAGCAGTAACGATTAACGGCCGTCAAAGAATGATATTTTTTTTTGTAGTGTTAGTTGTTTTAAAAAAAACAAAAAATAAAATAAAATTCGTAAGTTAAGAAAATATGGGATCCTTGATAGGATCGTGGTTATATATATATATATATGTGTGGGGGGGGGGACCAAGTGTAAAATTAGGGTTCACATGACCTAATTGAATGAAGATGAAAAAGTTACAAATAAATGTGCTAGACCCGGGAGAAGCCTCCACGTGTCCCAAGGCAGAAGACTCGTGGAGGCGGCTCGATTTGGGAATTGATTAAGGGATTGGATTGGTGGCTAGAAGGACAGGGCAATATGGGCATTATTCTAATGACTAAAGGGTATTTCTAGAATTTTCCTGAAAGCATGTGCCTCGCACATGACTACTTTTTTGAAAACCCAATAAATACCCTTCCATTCCATTGGGAAGGGGACTTTTCTTCAGATTCAAGACTTGGACTCTTGGAAGATCAAAGGGACTCTTTTGGTGAATTAAAGGCTTGGAGATTCCACCTAAAAGCACTAAAGGGGTTTGGACATTCTCTCAACTCGAAGGACTCAAGAAGGCTCTTGGAATCCCTGCTACCCTAACACTGTTCCCGGATTCTAAGAGTTCTGCCACGCGTTGTTGGAGTAATCGCCCACCTGTCGTTCTCCGTTCTTCAATCAACCAATCAATTCCGTGCTCTTTGTGGATTTCTCTCCTCCTCAGCCAACATGAAACCCTAACCCTAGCAAGGTACGATTTCCTTGCCCATATTTCTTTGGCGACTCTACTGGGGAGGTGTAGAATTCGTGAAGGGTATGTCCACAACTCAAAGTGGGAGAACTACAGGAAGAGCTGCTTCACCAATAAATAGCATTACCTCACCGGATCCAATTCCAAGGCAAGTAACTCAAGCATTCCAAGGCGCAAACCTGGATTTTGACCAACCACTTATTGAAGACGTTTTAGAAGGGAGTTCGACATCACCATACATGGCCAATCAACAACAAACCAACGCAGGAAGGCAAGGCGAGGATGCAAGCTGTGACGCCCCCAAAATAGGTATACAACGCCCATTCTGAGTCGCCAAAATACATGGTACAGAAGCAACTACAACTTTAATTATACAATTATCGTGCAAAATACGATAACACATAAACTGTGAGTTTAAATACAAATATTGTCATCTAGACAATATCCACACTCAAATAAGTCCTCATTACTAGGGGTGTAAACGGTATTAAACGGATACAAATACAGGTATATCCGTATCCGTATCCAGAAAATCAATTCGCTATCCGTATCCGGTATCCAACGGATTTTAAAAATATTATCGTATACGGTATTAGGAAAAATATTGAATACGGATAATATCCGATTCTGAATTTATTTTATCCAGAATAGACAAATTATTAGGATATCAAGAATATCCAATTCGTTTATCAATAACCTAATATAAAATTCATTCAAAAAATTTACGAAAAAAAAATTAAAGTTTAAATCATACATATTAATTAAACACAATTTAATATTTAAACCATACATATTAATTAAACATCCTAATCATAAGGGAGGAAAATGTCAAACACATCATCATAAAAATTACAAGATTAATTTGCATCCTAACTTAACTTGATGCATACACCATTGATCATCCTTCATTGAACATTATCATACAAGAAGATATTAATAACAAGAAGATATCATTGAACATTATCATATAAGAAGATATACACACACGTATATATTAATAACTTATATAAATGAATGTAAGTTATTAATAAATACATATATTATATATATATATATATATATATATATATTAAATTATTAACAACTTATATAGGTAAATTATTAATTAATAATTTACATTAATTAATAACTTAATTAATGTAAATATTAAGTGTAATGTGTATATATATATATATATATATATATATATATATATATATATAAGTTATTGAATACGGATTAGGATATCCGTATCCATGGGATATATTTCTGACGGATATTAATCGAATCTGAATACGCTATATCCGTATTCGTATCCGCTTTTTTCTGGATACCTTTAAATCGAATACGGATATATCCATTTTTTCCGAATCGAATAATATCCGCTTTTTTTTGAATACGGATGCTGAGCGAATCTGAATTTTTTGGTTACCATTTACGAGTTCTACTCATTACAATTATTGATACATTATTTTACAAAATGATGAGGACTACTAAAACAACTCTCTAGAACCATCATTCCACACCTCGACTAGAACTCGCTACATTCTCGCCTCCGAGAAGAAAATGTAACAAAAAAGAAAAGGGTGAGCTCAATCTAGCCTGATAAAAAATATTATGACTAAGATAATATAGAACAAATTATCGTTAGTCTTGACGAGGAAAAATCGATAAAATACAATAGATAATAAGTTTCAGATCAATATTTGCAGCGGAAATAATAATTCATAGATGAGTTACGTAGAGAATAAAATCTACTATAATCTATGAATTTAAAAGTTCATCATCAATATTTTATCCCTGTAACATCAATCAATATTCATCTTGAATCAAATATTCGTCTTTGCACTACAGGCCAAAGAAATTCATTAGTTGGTCATGTTCATCTCAACACCTGTACATCTTTGCACTACGAGGCCAAAGATATTCATAAGAAAATCAACCATCTTTGCACTTTACAAAGATATTCGATAATATCATCATTTAGGGTGAGGATGATGAAAATATTTTAAAAAAGCGAATCCGGTGAAACAAAAGATCAAATATTAAGGATTCGTACTTTAAACAATCCGAGTTCAAAAATACTTCATAAATACTCATAGTGAAGTAAAATTCAAGAATGATTAAAACATGGATACAATTAATGCTAGTATCCATAATTGATATTTTGGACAAAAAACGAAAATTTAATTTTTCTGTGAATAGTGCCGTATACGTGAATAGTAACCTCGACACTAAAAGACAAGAATTTCACAAGAAAAATCTTACCAATATTCTGGCATAATGATATTGAAAGAAATAATATCATTTTAAAAAATTAATATCCCTTACCTAAAAAAGACAGTACTTCTGACTGGAATACTGGATATAGTGCTGAAGGAATCTTGCACCGTATAGCAACACTCAAAGTATCAAAATACTCACAAGAATACGCTCGATAATATAGAGAGAGAAAACTTCAAATTCTGGTGTGATTTTTAATTCTAACCTAAGCACCCTATTTATAGGAAAATGCTTAGAACAACCAAAATAGAAAATTTAATAAAATAATAATATAATTACAAAATTTCAAGCCCACCTTAGACCAAATGAATTCAGCACATTTATATCATATGTGAGCCCACTTAATTGCAAAAAAATGTTTTTCTTAAATAAAACAATTAAAACTTCCAAAAATCAATTATTCCGGAACTTCGGAGCTTTAAAAAATCATAATAAATAGCCCTTTTATCAGAAAAATTCAAATTTTATGTCCATTCTATAGGAAATTCCATTCTCTACAACTTTGTAAGTTTAAGTTTTTCCAAATTCCTAGCAAAAGTTGGTAAAACCCTGAAGCAGACGATTTTACGAATTTATAATCCAATTTCAGTCACAAAGTGGGGCCCACAAACATGTTTAACATATTTTAAATATTTTTTGTAACAAAAATACTCTTCCTCCTCATTTATTCATATATCACACATTTATTGTAAAATATCACCATTATTATATTATTAAAATATAATAATATTTTTAAATGAAGTATTTATCAGTAAAGATAAAATATCAATTTTCAACAATTGTCACTTTAAAATTTTTTCCATTTATATCCACATAAAATGAATATTTTCCTTATCATATAAATGAATAATTAATTATTCACAAATAATATTACGAATCACAAATCTGGCAACCGGTAGTTCTCAGAAAGAAAGGGGCTTTCGATAAGGATTTCTCCTTCTTAGCCGCATGATTAGGTGACCAAACCTCTCCTTAGGCGAGAACTTTCTAGACATTGCCAATAATGTTATCTAATAATATTATTCAAATAATATGAATTATTGATCGATAATGGAAAATCTTGTAGTGACAATTATTGAAGCGGCCAATAATATAAAATATCAGCGTAGCAATTATTGAATCGATAAAATAAAATTTGAGCGATAATAATTTTGTAACAATTATTGAGTAGTGTCTTCTTACATAAGAATCAATAATTGGTGCAATCTGGCATCTTCTTTGTGTTTTAACCATAGGGTATTCCAACGATGATAATTGATATAACTATAATTGTTATTTATAAATAACTTATATTTGTCGTTTTCTTCATCCAATCGCTTTCCATTATGGGGCCCACACAAGGCTGCGCTGTCGTACGAATATTCCCCGATAGTAAGAATATTCCACGACCAAACGAATATTCTCCAACAACAATGAATATTTTATAACCACTTGCTTATTTGAAATATTTCCGCATTTTACCCATAACTAACCACATTAATCAAATCAACCCTTACTATTTTAAAATAATAAATAGAGGAAATTCAATTTCATTTATAATAAGTTGGGATCTTACATGGCGGAGCAGGGGCGAATGTTGTGCTGTTGGACATGCTCAAGACATTGAAGGAAGCACGAGAAGGGCAAGGGATGATTATGGTCATGATCTTTGGAAATCTGAGAGAAGTAAGAGGAAATGGGGATTTTTGCGGTTGATTGATCTGATTCCCATCTTCAAGGCCATGTTCGGGGAAGTTCCTTGCGACGGGAACAAGCAGGGGTGGAAGACAACAACAATGACAGCAACAACAAAGAGAACCTGATTGTACCTCCATCGACGGAGAATCAGTCGGTTCCAATCATTAACTTGGAGCCACAGAACAATGGTGACGTGCCACAAGCCAGGTTGGAAGCAAGCCAACCTCAGACACACATCATCCCAACCGCTCTTCCAACATTTTCACAGGTGCAAATGCCAATCATTCCAAGCCATGCCCAACGAGTGAGTCAGTAACTGCCACCAGTGCCAGCTTTGATCGATGCAAGTGTACATCAACCAATCTCTCTACCATACACACCGCCGACACAACAGTATATCACAACACCCCAGAAAGTTCATGTCACGAGCCAGTACGTGACGAAGGATGATATGATCGATGTGATCAATCAACTTCGCAGGCAGACATCCCGACCCTCGGAGTTAGACTTTACTCCACCTTACCCGGCACATATTCGGAAGCAACCTTACCCGACAGGGTATATTGAGCATCCCCCGCAGTTTCCAAAATACAACGGGGAGAAAAGAAATGCCAGGGAACATATTGCCAGGCTTGTAGAGTCAATGTCTCCGTGGCTCGAATATGATGAGGTGAACAACCACAACTTGTTGATGTAGGAATTCAACAAGACTTTGATAGATAGTGCCTTCAGTTGGTACTACAACTTGGAGAAGGGATCAGTCCATGATTGGGATGATCTAAAATTATAATTTTTTAAGAAATTTTTCTATGTGCAGAAGCAGGTAACCATCGTAGAGCTCATGCGATTCAAGCAGAAGCCAAATGAGGAGCTGTCAGATTACGTGGATAGGTTCAGGGCCCAAGCACAGAAGCGTGCAGATCCAATTGAAGAAATGAATTTGGTTAGCATATGCAACAATGGTGCTTTAGACGTCTTCAAGCCCCACCTCATTACCAAGGCTTGTGATTCATTTGTGACCCTCTCATCTTTTGCACAAGACTTGGGAGGAATCATGACATTTCCCACCAGCCATGTGATGGTTACATGGAAGAGCAAGAGGACAGCAACTGTGGCTTTGGCGGATTCTCAGTCAAAACCACAAGGGGACAAGAGGGAAAAGAATGAGAAATTTGCGCGAAACATAGAAAAACATGGGGACAAGTATACCAGAATGCCAGTTTCAAAGGCTATCACATGCAGCGATAAGGCATTCAGGAGCCTGTACAAACAATGGGTCGAGCACGGAGTGGTGAAACCTCCAAGGCCTCGATTGGTTGTGACAGAAGAGATGAAAAGAAAACCAGACTTCTGTGTATACCACCAATACGCAGGGCATTCCACTATGGACTATTACAGTCTGCGAAGGATATACCATGAGAAGCTGGCGGCCGGGGAGATTGAACTAGAAGAAGTAACGTGCAACATTATCACCCATGGTGCAGTCTCAGAAGTCAAGAACTCAAATACTAGCTCTACCATCAAAAGAACTCTGAACTATAGATAAATTAAAAATCCACCTAAGATGGTGGTCCATCATTTTTGGTGGTTTAAGTCCTCAGGAGTACCCCTTGCCAAGTAATTGGATGACCAAGGGAGGAGGCACAAGAATTGCCGAATTTTAAAAAAAAATTAAAAAAAATCCACCCAAAATGGTGGTCTACTCTAAATGGTGGTCAAGTCCTCGTAGACTGCACTAGCCAAGAAACTGGACGACCCAAGTGACGAGGCACCCGATTTCAAGTCCTCGAGATCGTGACTTGCCAAAAAAATTTGACAACCCAAGTGACGAGGCACCCGAGTGTTACACTTTATCATCAAAAGTGAACGAGGCACCTGACTATAAGTCCTCCTAAGTTATGCTTTCAACTTCAAAAGTAATTGAGGCACCTGAGTATAAGCCCCCAACCAAAAAAATTACATTTTATTTCTAAAAGTGGCGAACGTTATGCTTTCTTCGACAAAAGCAAGATTTATTATATGAAACGTTATGCTTTTCGTTAAAAGCAATATGTGTAAGACCCCAACTTATTATTAATGAAATTTAATTTTCTCTATTTATTATTTTGAAATAGTAAGGGTTGATTTGATTAATGTGGATAGTTATGGGTAAAATACATAAATATTTCAAAATAAGCAAGTGGTTATAAAATATTCATTATTATTAGGGGAATATTCGTTTGGTCGTGGAATATTAAATCGCTTGGGAATATTTAAATGACGGTAGCGACCATGTGTGGGCCCCATAACGGAAAGCAATTGGATGAAGAAAGCGACAAATATAAGTTGTTTAAAAATAACGGCGTAGTTATTCACAATTAATCTTATTAAAATACTAAATTGGTTAAAACACGGTGATTGCGGTATTGAACCAATTATTTATTCTTACGTAAGAAGGCACTACTCAATAATGGTTACAATAATTCTTGATTAGTATATTATTTTATTGATTTAATAATTGTTGCGTTGATATTTTATATTCTTTGTTGTTTGATAATTGTCATTACACGGTATTTTTCATTATCGAAACAATAATTCATATTATCGAATAATATTATTAGATAACATTATTGGCAATGTCTAGAAAGTTACATCTAAGGAGAGGTTTGGTCACCTAATTGCGGCGCCGAAGAAGAAGAAATTCTTATTGGAAAGCCCCTCTTTCAGGAGCCGCCTGGTTGTCGATATTGTGATTACGTAATATTATTTGTGAATAATTAATTATTGATTCATATGATGAGGAAAATATTGATTTTATGTGGATATAGATGGAGAAAATTTTTAAAATGACAATTGTTGAAAATTAATATTTTATCTTTTTCTGATAAAATAATTCATTTAAATATATTATTTTAATAATATAATAATGGTGATATTTTTACAACGAATGTGGGATATATGAGTATACGAGGAGGAAGAGTATTTTTGTTGCAATAAATGTTTAAAACATGTTAAACATGTCGGTGGACCCCATTTATTGACTGAAATTTGATTATAGCCTGTAAAATCGCCCGTTTGTGGATTTGATGGCGATTTACATTTGAAATTTGGAAAAACTTTCTTACGCAAAGTTGTAGAGAATTAAATTTCTTATAAAACTCACGAGATTCAAATTTTACGATAAAATGGCTATTTATTATGAATTATTGAAGTTAGAAGCTCAAAAGAAAAATAATTGATTTTGGAAGTTTAAATTATTTTAAATTAGAAAAACGTTTTTCTTTACTTTTTCTAGAAGGTGGCATGTGCTTATTGATTTGAAATCAGATTTCAAGAGTGGCGTAGAATTTTGATATATATAATAATATTAAATTAAATTTTACTGCTTTGGTGTTCTAAGCGATTTCCTATAAATAGGGTCTTGGGTTAGAATTGAAAATTACACGTAAAGCCAAGTTTTCTCTCTATATTATCGGCGTATTCTTGTGAGTATTTTGAGTATACTTTGAGTATTGCTATCTGGTGCAAGTTCAAGTCATAGCCTATATCCCATTATTTCAACTAGAAATCTTGTCTTTGTGAGGTAAGGGATATTATTTTTTTCGTAATGATATTATTTCTTCAATATCATTATGTTGAAATATTGATCCGAAGTTTTTATAAATTTGGAACTTTTGGTGTCTGAGATTCTTATTCACGTTATACGCCTTTATTCACGATATCTGATCTTATTCACGAATACTGGACTATTCATCAAAAAATGAAAAATTTTCTTTTCTTCCAAAATATCTATTACGGATACTAGCTTTGATTGTATCCATGTTTTGATCATTCTTGAATTTTACACCTGCTGTGATTATTTTTGAGGTATTTTTTGGGCGTGGATAAAACAAAGTACGAATCCTTAATCCTTAATCCTTGTCATTTTGTTTCACCGGATTCGTTTCTTTAAAAATATTTTTGTGACACCCCAAAATTAGGTATACGTCACCCATCTTGGGTCGCCACTTACATGGTACATAAATTCAAATACAAACTTAATTATACATCCGTAGCAGTAATATACGACACAATACATAAAGCGAGAGTTCTAATAGGAATATTGTCATTTTAGACAATATCCATACTTAAGGAGTCCTCATTACATTTATTGTCACACTATTTAATGAGAATAGTGAGGACTACTAATGCTATCTTCGGGACCATCACTCTTTTCCCCGGCTCGTCCCAAATTTATATTCTCATTTCTGAAGAAACGGTGAAAGAAAGGGTGAGCTCAACTAGCCCAAGAAGAAATATTGTGACTAAGATAATGCGAATAAATTATCATTAGCCTTGATAGTGTTAAAGCGATAAAATACAATAAACAACCGGTTTAATCTGCGGTGAATACGCAATCCATTAAAAGAGTCAGTAGAAAATAAAGTCTACTATCTTTTATGATTTAAAAGGTTTTCATCATGTTATAAATGAGACTAAACTTTAATAAATTTTCCACCACATCTAATCATCCCTGTACCACGGTCAAGAATTTTCATTAAATCATTAATGGTCATGACTATACCGAATCACCCCTGGTCATAATCATACCAAAAACTATTCATCACTGCATTACAGGCCACTGAGGACTTTTGTCACATCATTTATATCAAGCCATGATTATACCGAATGATCCCAGTGTCATAATCATACTAAGTTCATCTATCTTGCGTAAGCCAAAGATAACATAATATAACATGAGGATGATGACAATGACATAATAATTTAATAAAACAAGTTCAAGAATTATTTTATCCGAGGGAATTAACGTCCAAATTGTCAACATGATCTTTGTTTTGTAGAGTAAAATTCAAGAATAATCGGAAGAATATTTCCATGAAAGATCTTTGGATGAAACGCAAATATCAAAGATATTCTACTAATTTCATAGAGTATAGAAGTCAAAGTTTTAACCAAATGGGTATAATAAAGAATGGAATAGCAAAAGAAATCACCATGCATGCGGTGCTTAGCATAGACAAAGTTATTCCAATAGAATAATAATGAATGGAATAATGAAGTTCTCTTCATGAATAAGAAAGAATAACACCCTTACGGGTACAACAAATAATATCCCTTACCGTAAAAGACCTTTGGATATCAAAGTAGTGAAGTACGAGAATATCTTCTTCTTTCTCTCTATAGATTTTCTCTCTATAGCTTCTCTCTATAATTTCTCTCTAGAGTTTAAGTGAATTAGTAAGAAAATAATGAAGGAATGAGCTTCTATTTATAGGAAAATAGAATGCATAGTAATTAATCCATGAAGCGGTCCAGATTGATTTACTTTTAATCGATCATCCATATTTAAAGCAATATCTTTTAAATAAAATATCATATATTCTATTTATATAAAAATATTTTACTATGCAAACTTTATGCAACACTATGCAAAAACACTATGCAACACTATGCGTAATAAAATATAATATATTCTATTTATAGAATAACTTTAATAAAGTATTACATTTTATATAAAAGATGTTTCATTTTATTACGTTAATAATCTGAATAAAACAAAAGCGTCATTATCGCATTATAATAATTCATATTATTAATAATGATAATGGAATCAAATGAGTGACTTCTCACATAAAGCATCGATAATCAATACTGGTGTGCTCTTATGCAACCACACGTATTACTATACTTTTACTACCGAAAGTAGTTCAGCAAGATCAACCAGTAAAACTTCCATAGTTATTTGATAAAATATTTTTGTCATTTTCTCAATTCGACAATAATTTTTGTTGTGAGGTCCACCAATGATTGGTAGTTATACGAATATTCCTGCTAAACCGAATATTCCCAGACCAATCGAATATAATATAACCACTTGCATACTTTGCAAAATTTATAAATACTACCCACAACTATAATATTATCTCAAATTCACACCATAATATTAAAAATTATTTTAAATAAAATTTAAATCTTTATTGATAAAATCTGGGGTCTCACAATCTCCCTCCTTATGGAATTTAAGCGCCTCGAAATTAGAAGTGCGATACTGGTATGATAAGAGGTGAGGATACCTTGAATACCTTTATCGTTAAAATATTAAATTCATCTTCGCAATCCGCCAAAGATATTCATTAACAATTCATCTTTGCCACTACAAAGCTAAAGATATACAAGCGTAAAACCAATAATCTTTGAGGCAGCGACTTAATAGTATCACGACCACGAATTATCCACGCACCAATCGCCAAGGATATTCGTGTTTTCAATTATCTGATCAATGATTATATCGAATAATCCTTGGTCATAATCATACCAAGTCTATCAATGCACTTCTACCAAAGATGACTTTTACCACATCCATGAATTAATATTTCATTCTTCGAGACTCATTCAATAATTAATCCATATCATCGAATCATCCCCGCACTACGTGCCGAGGATATTCATTAGTATCACGAACACGAATTATCCATACACTACTGACCAAAGATGACTTTTACCACATCCATGAATTAATATTTCATTCTTTGAGACTCATTTCAATAATTAATCAATATCATCGAATCATCCCCCGCACTCGGGCCAAGGATATTCATTAGTATCACGACCACGAATTATCCATACACTACTACTAAAGATAATCGTGTATTCATTAGTATCACGACCACAAAATATCCATGCACTACGTACAAAGATAATCGTGTATTCATTAGTATCTTTGTAAGACCCCGAATTTTATGAAATAAAAGTATTCAATTTTCCTATTTAGTAAATGGTTAAATTGATAAAGGTTAAAGTTAAGGGTGATATATGATTTTTTTTTTTCAAAATACGCATGAGTGGTTATAAAATATTCATTATTGCCGGAGAATATTCGTTTGGTCGTGGAATATTCTTTACGTAGGGAATATTAAATGCGATTTGGTAGCAGACCATTTATGGGCCCCATAACAGAATAACCGTCGGATGAAAAAGCGACAAAATTAAGTTTTTATAAATAACTAGGCGTAATCAATTCACAATTAACATTGTTGGAATAATAGATGGTTAAAAAATACGATAATATGCGTGTTTGCACGATAGCACTGCGGTTTTAAAGTATTTTTGAATTATTGATCCTTACATAGAAGGCACTACTCAATAATTGTTAAAGTAATTCTTGTTCAATATTTTATTTTATTGATTCAATAATTGCTGCGTTGATATTTTATATTATTGTTGTTTGATAATTATCAACGCCTGATATTTCTCATTATCGGATCAATAATTCATATTATTTGAATAATATTATTAGATAGCACTATTGGCAATATCTAGAAAGTTACATCTAAGGAGAGGTTTGGTCACCTAATTGCGGCCAGATGAGGAGAAATTCTTATTGGAAAGCCCCTCTTCTGAGGAACCGCACTGGTTGTCATTATTGTGATTCTATAATATTATTTATGAATAATTAATTATTGATTTATATGACAATGATATATTTATTTGATGTGGATATAAATGATGGATTTATTTATGTGGTTATAAATGAAGGAATCAATGTTGAGGTATTTTATCGATTATTTTGTCGGATTGGAGGTATTAAAAGATCAAATCATTGTTCTTCTGACTTTATTATGTGAGTTATAATTTTTAATCGTAGTTGGATCGTTGGGATTTTTGGATATGTTATACATATATAAGTTGAGTATATGTTCACAAATTTTGAACCGTTAAAAATGAGCGTATAATTTGTTATGAATTTTAAGAGGTGGTGATTCGTAAATTAGGTTATAAATGATTTTGGTGAAAAATTCTAGAATTGGTGGGCCCCACTTTTGGTTGGTGAGAAATGTGCTCAATTGAATTTTCAAATGTGGTGGGTGGGAATAGTAGCGAGTAAAAGCCATCGGGTTCTTGAGTGTTAAATCTGCTTGGCGTCTTAACATTTTCCTATAAATAGAGGGTTAAGTTAGAATTGAAAATCACACCAGAATTCATAAATTTTCTCTCTTTTTCTCTCTAGATTATTGAGTGTATTTTGTGAGTATTTAGATACTTGGTGAGTTGATATTCATCAGTGCAAGTTTCCTTCAGCGTCATATCCGATATCCAGTCAGAAGTGCTGCTCTTTTGAGGTAAGGGATAGTAAGGGATTTTAAGGGTTGTTATGATTTTAAGTTTCGTAATTTTTCTGACCTTCAGAAAATTCTGGAAAAATTTGAAATGATATTTTGATGAGTTTTATTGATTGTGTCCAAAAATGGTGAATTTTGGATGTATAGATTAAGAGTTATGAATTTTACGGAAAAGACTATTTTAAAAGTAGCCGCTTATAACTCCTTGCGGTTAACTCCAAAATTGATGAAATTTTTATTGAGAGTACATCTATATAATATCAATTGTACTCTGTGAATTTCGGAATTTTTGGATAAAAGTACAATTTATGATAAATGTTTAAATATTCGATTGGTTTTGGCCATATGAAAAATAGTAAATAAATTTTTAAAATTTCGAGAAAAATATATGTTCAATATGGGACTATTTTATGCTAAATCCCAGAAAAGAAATATTTTTAGAACTGATTTGGTATTTTCATGAAAATGTTCTAGTTATGAGTAAATGAATTAAATATGTTATGTGAAGTAAGAAAATTAGAAAATATGATTTTATGGTTTGAGAATCATATAGGAGGTATATCTGATTTTTGATGAGGGTTTTAGTTATTGGTGATGAAATTTTATGAGTTTGGCATTTTATGATGATTAAATGCATTAATTAGTAAAGTGTAAACAATTTAATTAAATTGTTTATAAGTTTGAGAAATGATTAAAATATTATTATAATATTAATAATATTAGATTATGAGATTTCTAAGTGATTTATAACATTTGGATTAAGGTGTTATAAATATGGATATGAATTTTATTATGAAACTTTATCTTTTTGTAGGTATTAGGTTACTTATGCGATGCGTATACGGGACTACTATATGAATACGGGTCTTATTCACAACAAATTGGTTTCTTCTCCGACCAAATTATCGTTGATTTATGAATCTTACTCTTGAAATTAAAACCATGTTTTGATTATATTGTTTTTATATAACATTCTTATAACCCTAATGATGATATTTCTCTTTGACTTGAGTGTAAAGATGGGTAGATTATTGGTATGATCGTGACCATAGGTTCTCTTTTGCCGATGAGTGCGAAAGTTGAATTGTTGGTTGGTATGATCATGACCATTGAATTTACAATTGAATATTTTAGCTTAAGTGCAAAGGTGAATTGATCAACATGGTTATAATTATTGTTATATAACCACGAAATGATTATGTATTTCTTTGATATATGAATATCTTTGGCTCGTAATGCAAAGATGACACATTGTTGAATATCTTTGCTTTGTAATGCAAAGATGAATTATTGATGAATATCTTTGGCTCGTAATGCAAAAGATGACCCGTTGTTGAATATCTTTAGCTTTTGTAGTGCAAAAGATGAATTATTGATGAATATCTTTGGCTCGTAATGCAAAGATGACTGTTGTTGAATATCTTTAGCATGTAGTGTAAAGATGAAGCTGTTGATGAATATCTTTGGTAGTGGTGCAAAGATGAAATTATTAGTATGATTATGAGCAGAGGCTGTGATTTGGTATAACCATGATATTTGATGTTTCGGTAAAGACGGTGATGAAAATTTATCTTTCATCACGGATGAGAAGAGAGAATTTAGAATCACAATTATGATTATGAGTTATTCATATGATTGTGGAAAGGCTGTTGATTGATGTTCTGAGGGATAAAATATTGTTGGTGGACTTTTAACGTGGAGAAGACAATAGACTTTATAGTCTATTTGACTCTTTTAATGGATTGCTTTCGTTCATTTGCAACTATGGTTGAAAAGTTTTATCATCTACTATATGTTCTAAATCTTTGATTTATTCTTGATGAAGACTATTGATAATTTATTTATCTTTAGTCATAATATTCTTTCTTGAGCTAGTTGTGCTCACCCTTTTGTTTCACAATTCCTTTCGGGTAATAAAAAGTGTAATTTGGGTCGGCGGAGGGATAGCGAGGAATAGAGTGGTGGTCTATAGATGTTGAGGGTGAGGTGAATTTAACTTTGGAAGGGTGTTTGCCACTATCATACAAGATGTCTAATGACATACAAACTCGTGTTATCATAAGACAAAGGTTGTGCACATCCACTTCTTTGAGTATATTTACAAGCACTACCTATATAATCTTGGTGTTTTTTTGGAGTATAATACCCAATTAGAGGCGAGTGGAGATAATGATATGTCGAAAAGACTCACCATTGGGAAGAATATGATAGTAATCTTCTCGTTTTTCTTTGGGGTCTATTAGATCAACCAAGGATAATTACGTGGCCATATGATATCTACCATAACCTAAAAGCATGGCCTCCCGTATCACGAAGGTTTCCTTGAGCACTTCCCAAAGATTCTAATTTCTAAAAGCAGTTTTTGACTATACCTTTATGTAAGGTGTCATTGTGACGTGATCTGAGATGGTATATATTTGCATCAAAGCGCTTAAAGATATGTGTTGTTGTATTTTGCACGACAATTGTTGTAATAAAGTTGTAGTTATTTTCCGTACCATATATTTGGCGACTCGAGAATGGGTTGGATGGAATGGACCTATTTTGGGGTTAAATTACAATCACGACCACAAATTATCCATGCATTACGTGCAAAGATAATCGTGTATTCATTAGTATCACGACCACAAATTATCCATGCACTACTGACCAAAGATAATCGTGTATTCATTAGTATCACGACCACAAATTATCCATACCTACTACCAAAGATAATCGTGTTTTCAATTACGGTTATGATTATATAGAACAATCCACGATCATAATCATACCAAGTCCATCTACGCACTTTCTGAGGCCACAGATGACTTTCAACATAATATAAGCGTGAGGATAATGATATAAAGAATCAATCAAATGAGATAAAGGATAAATATTAAACATTTATAATATAATTTATCCGAGATTCAAGAATATCCCCATGTTATCAATTACTTAATAATCTCATAATCTAATATCATTAATATTATAACAATATTTTAATCACTTCTTAAATTTATAAATAATTTATTTCAATTGTTTACGCTTTACCATATAATGCATTTAATCATTCAAAATGCCATACTCATAAGATATCATCACCAATGATCAAATCCTCATCAAAAAATATGCATATATATCTATATAGGATTCTCTAGCCATAAAATCCTATTTTCAACTTTGTTACTTCACATAACATATTTAACTCATATGTTCAGTAACTAAACTATTTTCATGAAAAATACCAAATCAGTCCTAAAAATATTTCTTTTTCTGGGATTTAGCATAATATAGTCCCATAATGAAAATATATTTTCTCGGAATTTTAAAATTCATTTACTATTTTCAAAAATCAATTTCTAATTATTTCCTTAAGAAATTAGCTACCTCAAGTTTAACTCCAAAATTCCCAAATCTTGGCAGGACTTTACACATGTTAATGTGAGCCCCAGTTTAAATTTCATGGTCATCGTGAGTTATAGAACTCCGGTTATAGCATTTTTAAATCGAAAAAACCTAAATATTGAAATAGTCATAACTTGCTCATTTTAAGTCAGAATGAGCTCATTTTTGGACAGGAGGTACTTTATACCATATACTTTCATGTCCCAAAAGGCCAGAATTTTTCTCATAGTTTAAGTGGCCGAAATAGCCCCTCTAAAATCATGGCAGCAACTTTTTCGGTTTTTGCAGCTTTGCACTCCTTTGCTAAAATCAATCCACACGAAAATCTACAACACATTTTTCATTGATTCTACTTCGATTAGCTAGGTAACTTATAGATCTAACTCTAGGACTTAACCACACTCAAAAATTCAAAATATAATAGGAGATTTGGTCAATTGAATTTCATGTTACGTTTTTCACCAAAAACTGGTTTTTAACTCCTTGTGATTTTTAAAAAACATTCATGTTTTCACATACTAACCAACATAACTCATCATAACACTTACTAAGACCACGTATACCCATGATTTTCATTAGTCCAATGCTTTTATTATGACTTTCATCATAATCCACGTAAACAGATCCTTTAAGTTGAAAAAATATTTGAGGGTTTAAGAATTGGGTTTTTGTACAGGGGTCAATATAAAATTCGATTTCACGCTCTAAGTAGGCTAAGAAGTCTTCAAGAATACTCCAGGAAATTTATTAATAATAGAAATATCATTCAAAACTGTGACTCTCATCCAAGACTTGGATAGTCGTCACATTGATACCAACTTGTGACTTCATCCCTTAACCTAGATAGCACCTCACAATGATACTTATAAACTTGCCATCTTCATTCACGATGTCGCCTCTGAAAGCTTTGGCTTGGTGCATTCCACACAAGGAAGTCAACAACGAAAGGTTCGGGGCTCTTTACTTATGGCTTGATATGATGATAATTGACTTTAGTAGTTTGGTTACTTGAATTCGCACTGTGGGTTGGTTATGAATATAAAAGCTAACAACCTTACGAAAAGCATGATGAGTAGTTAACCAATTGATTCCTAAAATCACATCAAAGGTAAGTATTTTCAAAAGATAAGATTGACGAAGTAGCGTGAAAGTGTTTATTTGAATCAAACAAGATTTAAAATTAGTAGCGGTAATGAAGGCTCCTACTAACGAAGTTTCAACCAATAAGTCAAAGTCTAACTTCTAGGAGTCAAATTTAAGCGTTGAGCGCAAGTAAGAGAGATAAAATAATGGGTAGAAGCGGTATCTTATAAAGGCATAGACTTACATGATTTATAATTAACTAACTTGAGTGCTAACCGTTCGGTTTACTCGCTTTTGAGAAGTCGTGAAAATGCACTTCCTAAAACCAACGACTTTATTTTGTCCATATCCACCTTTGGTGCCCTTGTCCCAACTAGACTTGACTTTGGTACACAACAAAATTGAGCTAAATGACCTTCTCTTCTTGCAATTTCCACTTCTATTATCTTTGCCATGATTACCAAGAAGTGGTTACCATTCTTAGCATGATAATTTCCCCACGATGGTTATCATTGCTCGATAAATTGTTACCACCGATATGATTATTATCGTGTTGTTGGTCGTTACCTTTTGTTTGAATTTGAATCAACACTCTCGTGTGCTTCATTGCTTATCTCGGCATTTCGGATGTCATTCTCAAACAACTTTGTCACAAAACAAGGGTTAATTAACATATCACATATTATCCCTATACTACGGTGACCAATTAAATACCAAATAAATTTAGGTAGGTCATACTAGTGAAGGAATTCCCGTCTCTCCCTCCTAGTTCTTATCTCACATCTCGGCCGGGGATCATATCCTAAGCTACGATACCAATTGTGGCGCCCCCAAAATTAGGTATCGTCACCCATCTTGGGTCGCCACTTACATGGTACATAAATTAAAATACAAACTTAATTATACATCGTAGGTGTAACATACGACAATACATAAACCGAGAGTTCTAATAGGAATATTGTCATTTAGACAATATCCATACTCAAGGAGTCCTCATTACATTTATTGTCACACTATTTAATGAGAATAGTGAGGACTACTAATGCTATCTTGGGACCATCACTCTTTTCCCAGGCTCGTCCCGGCTATATTCTCATTTCTAAAGAAAAAAGTGAAAGAAAGGGTGAGCTCAACTAGCCCGAGAAGAAATATTATGACTAAGATAATGCGAGAATAAATTATCATTAGCCTTCAGTGATGTTAAGCGATAAAATACAATAAACAACCGGTTTAAGCTGCATGCGGAATATCTGATCCATTAAAAGAGTCAAGTAGAAAATAAAGTCTACTATCTTTTATGATTTAAAGGTTTTTCATCATCATTATATTTGAGACTGAAACTTTAATAAATTTTCCACCACATCTAATCATCCCCGTATTACGGTCGAGAATTTTCATTAAATCATTAATGGTCATGACTATCTTAGAATCACCCCTGGTCATAATCATACCAAAAACTATTCATCAACTGCATTACTGCCACCGAGGACTTTTGTCACATCATTTATATCAAGCCATGATTATCTTAGAATGATCCACGGTCATAATCATACTAAGTTCATCTATACGTAAGCGAAGATAACATAATATAACATGAGGATGATGACAATGACATAATAATTCAATAAAACAAGTTCAAGAATTATTTTATCCAGAATTAGTAACGTCCAAATTGTCAACATGATCTTTGTTTTGTAGAGTAAAATTCAAGAATAATCGGAAGAATATTTCCATGAAAAGATCTTTGGATGAAACGCAAATATCAAAGATATTCTACTAATTTCATGGAGTATAAGTCAAAGTTTTAACCAATTTGGGTATAATAAAGAATGGAATAACAAAAGAAATCACCGTGCATGCGGTGCCATAGAAGCAGGTTATTCAATAGAATAATAATGAATGGAATAATGAAGTTCTCTTCATGAATAAGAAGAATAACACCCCTTACAGATACAACAAATAATATCACTACTTAGTAAAAGACCTTTGGATATCAAAGTAGTGAAGTAAGAATACTCTTCTTCTTTCTCTCTATAGATTTTCTCTCTAGCTTCTCTCTATAATTTCTCTCTCTAGAGTTTGGTGAATTCGTAAGAAAATAATGAAGGAATGAGCTTCTATTTATAGGAAAATAGAATGCATAGTAATTAATCCATCAACGGTCAGATTGATTTACTTTAATCGTGAGTACATATTTAAAGCAAAATCTTTTAAATAAAATATCATATATTCTATTTATATAAAAACATTTTACTATGCAAACACTATGCAACACTATCTGAAAAACACTATGCAAAACTATGTATAATAAAATATAATATATTCTATTTATAGAATAACTTTAATAAAGTATTACATTTTATATAAAAGATGTTTACATTTTATTACGTTAATAATCTGAATAAAACAAAAGCGTCATTATCATTATAATAATTCATATTATTAATAAATGAATAATGGAATCAATGGTAGTGTGACTTCACATAAGCATCGATAATCAATACTGGTGTCTTGCTACTATGCAACCACACGTATTCTTTGTACTTTTCTTCTAGGGAAGTAGTTCAACAATATCGATGGTAAAACTTAAAAACGTTATTTCAATAAAATATTTTTGTCGTTTTCTCGATCCGACAATAATTTTGTTTTATAAGGTCCACTGATGATTGAGCCTTTATGCGAATATTCCCTAAATAGAATATTCCCAGACCAATCGAATATAATATAACCACTTGCATACTTTGCAAAATTTATAAATACTACCCACAACTATAATATTATCTTAAATTCACACCATAATATTAAAATTATTTGACAAAATTTAAATCTTTATTGATTAAATCTGAGTCTCACATTTTTCATCATCCTCGGTCTTAAATGATGATATTATTGAATATCTTTGGCTTTTGTAGTGCGTTGTGGGGTCCACCAATGATTGAGCCTTTATGCGAATATTCCTGCTAAACCGAATATTCCCGACCAATCGAATATAATATAACCACTTGCATACTTTTGCAAAATTTATAAATCTACCCACAACTATAATATTATCTCAAATTCACACCATAATATTAAAAATTATTTTGACAAAATTTAAATCTTTATTGATTAAATAAAGGGTCTCACATTTTCATCATCCTCGGTCTTAAATGATGATATTATTGAATATCTTTGGCTGTAGTGCAAAAGATGAATGATTTCGAAGAATATCTTTGGCGTAGTAGTGCAAAGATTGATTTAAAATTTATTATACTATTGTATTCTATTAGATTTTCCCTGTTGAAGACTAACGATAATTTGTTGTATATTATCTTAGTCATAATATTCTTTCTTGGGCTAGTTGAGCTCACCCTTTCCTTTCCTTTTGTTCCATTTTTCTTCTCGTTCGCAATTTTTATAATATTATAGACAGCGTTCGAGGATATTACGAGGATATCGTTCCCACGAGGAAATAGACTAATATTTATCAATTACTAATTCTAATGCAATTAATCTATTTTAAACTACAAAATTTTGTTTTGATTTGAAATTTAAACTTAACAAAACTAATGATTAAGAATCAAAATTTCACAAGAATAGCTATGATTTAATAGGTTAAGATTACAACTTCCCTTGGTATTTCATTTAAATCATTTCACTTCCCATTTAAAGCAATTAATTAATATGAATCATTATCGAGAATGATTTATAAAATTCACACACTTTTTCCAAAACACGTGAACAAATCCTCTAACTCAGATCCTTAAGACACAAAATTACAAGGAACACCCTTCTCGATTAATTCACTATATTCTATGTGAATCAAGTTAATTAGGGTTTACGCATAAATTCTTTCAAAGGATACAAAGACACATAGGTATATTTCTATCCTACATCTAATCATATTAACCTATTAGGATTATATGAGCAGATGTTATCATATCCGGATCTTAATCTATACTCCATCTTCCAATTTTATATAGATTATCACAATAATTGTTGGCGAAACAATTAATCGATAAGCAAAAGATATAATAAACAATTGATAAAAACCAACTTCATTGATAGGAAGGTTGATTTAAACTACATACCAAGTTACATTTGCAATCTTAATGAAAATTTAGTTCATGCTAATAATAAAGAAAAACATCATCAGTTAATAATCCGAACATCGGATAATTACAAAAGATAAAACTAGAGAAGAAGAAGAAACTACGAATTTTCTCGATACTCTCTCTTTGATCTTGACCCTTGCAATTTTCCTTCGTGTTTTTTCTTCGTAGTTCTCTCTGTGAAACCCTTGAAAATTTGGTGATCGTCTTTTCTAAAGTCTCCTCTATTTGTATTAGTCTCCCCTCTCATTTGATTCCTCTTTGGCTTGAACCACCCACTTGGAAGTAGAAAATCCTCCTTTTTGCACTTGCGTGGCTGGCTAGGCGCTCAACCTGGCTCATTCAAGCGCTGTGGCGCTTGACGGACTTCACGTAATTACAAAAATGCCACTCGGCTCTAATTTTAATGATTTTGACCTTTTCTTCTCAAAATGACCAATTTGTCCCTCCGGCTCCAACTACACAAAATAAACACAAAAATAGATAAAAGATACTAAAAACAATTAAAGATAGCAATAATTAAGTTTAATAATATCAGTTCATAGGTATAAAACCTACTCATCAAATACCCCCAAACTTAACGATTGCTTGTCCTCAAGCGATAAAACCACAATCTGATAACTAAATATGCAATCTGATTTATCTACGTGCCTAAAATTTATTGATCGAAGCGAACAAAATCTATTCATCAAGCCTCGGAGAAATCGGATTAAACATCTTTAGTACATCGTATCGAAGCCAGTTAATAATTTCTAGTCGATCATCAAATCTTACCTGTTATTCTTGATATAGTGTGTGTGTCTTTGAACAACAATGCTAACTAATATAATCTAAATACAAAACATAATAGATCTCTTTAAAGGCGTCGTATAGTGTCGACTCACAAAATTCACGAACAATTTAGATCGACTAAAGTCGAACATCCACCAAATTGAGAGTCAATCAGGGATACTTATGCTTTACTTATCATTACGGGGCTTTTTGCTCTTTTCCGTTTATTGTTTTTTTTTTTTTTTTTTTTTTAAACCATGGTATGCGATGTCTCATTCCATTAGGCTATGATCTACCCCTTAGCGAGCTTTCAACCAGCGACTCCCGGACCATATAAGACCTTAGAGGCGCTGGGTGTTAAGATACCCCTTGAGCGTACTTGCTTTCGAAAACAAAGGCCCGAAACAAAACTAGCCAGCGGTAATTTTTTTTTCTTTTGAAGCTTATATATCCCAAATTTTTCCCCCAAACTTAAGTTTTGTCTAAATTCGGTCATCTCACTTTATTCATGTCTTTCATTCATTCAAACTAGTATTATCCTCGAGAAGTCCACTATGTGTCGATTTAGACTCGATCGGTCAGCGTAGTTGTTTTTTTTCTTTGTCTTATCCTTATTATATCGGTTTCAAAGCGGTAAAGATTCAAATCATGACAAGAAATCACATCACAGTCTTAACGATCGATACTATACTTGTCTACTCAATTCCAATCTCATTCTTTTGGCCAAATAGACTTAAACTATCTAGCAATTTGAAAACATGCGAATATTTGAATTTTTTTTTTAATTAATTTTTTTTTTTAATTTTTTTTTTTAAGAAAGTAGAATGAAAATTACATGAAAAACTACGAAATGAATACTACATGAATGCAAAAACTACTAAATGAATACTACATGAATGCACCCCAAACTTCACTGTCTGATGTCCTCATTGTATATAACAAACAAAACATAAGAAATTAGGCCTTTGAGGACTTCCACGGAAGATAGGCGCCTTATTCCTCGTCGATATCCTCGTCTTCTTCTTCATCGACCTCATCTTGAGGGTAGATCGGTAGGAGAATCTGCAGAACAATGGGGAAATTGGTAGGGGCGGCAATTTGGATTCATCTTGATCGAACATCTCAGGAATCTTTGCCTTCTGATTCGATACATCTCTGTTTGTCATTTGAGCTAGGCTATCTGATTTCTTTCAACCCGGTCAAAACCTGTTGAACTCTAGTAGCCACCATATCGATCCTTCTAGTTTGATTTCTTAATTCTCGTGAATATCTTCAAAAAAATTTGGTGGTGGCCCGGAACTTCCATTTGCGGGAGGATTATCGTGTAATTGTTGATTAGGCTCAACATTGCGGACTCGGGAGCACGATAATGAACCTAACCCTCTCGGGTGTGGTATACCACCACCCCGTACCTTGTATCTTCTTAATAAGCGGTGGTCGATCGCGGTAAGGGAGGTTATCTAGCTTCTTGGCATCCCATTTTGACTCGACTTGTTGGCATAGTAGTCGGTGATCAAAGATGGGTGAGGTAATCCACGAGGTCCCTCCTCGAATTGCTTTGTCGATTGAATCATGTATAACATGACCCACATCTATCGTTTTCCTTGTGCGATGCGAGAAAAGCAGCATTTGCCGTTGATTTATAACATCACTCGTATACTACGGCATCGACTTGGCACAAATAAAGGCGTGCCGTGCTTTCCCATAAGCTTTGCTTAGTGCGGATCAGGGAACAAAAACGACTTCTTGTTGATCTGTTAATTTCCATGTTGTTCGGTACACAAAGCTTGAATGATCTCTTTGTAGTCTAGCTCGTGCTCTAAATATTGCATGTAACCATTATTGGGTATTATGTTCAAGTAGTAGTAAGCATTTATTGTCCTAAAAGCTGACCTCCACTTTTGATTTTTCAGCGAACCCAATTATGTTACCAACAACATCTTTTGCATTGGCATAGAATTCTTAACAATTTTAATGGCCAGATGAATCCGGTTGGGATCTGAAAGTTACCCCATCTTCTACTTCCGATCATTTGTAGTAACTCCCCATCTTACGCCTGCAGCGATAATCACCTTCGAGAATTAGCGTTTTCTTAGAAAGCACATTGTAATATCTTTCGGATACTAGCACTTACAAATCTCTTTTTGTCGTACTTAGTGAAGTGCGAAGTCTCGCCTCTTTGCCTTTTAGTAGCCATGAGTCTTGTGTGTGAATTGCTTGCTTTTGATAGGCGATGTTTAGAGGCTTAGTATGGGCGATCCTCTTTGTGACAATATATCGAACACTTGGTGTGCACAAATTTTGAACACTATTGGTAGGCACTCCCCAAACTTAATTTTCACCAAATTTGTTAATAACTAAAGCACACTAAGTCGTCGATGCAATACAAGCAACAATGAGAAGTACCCAAATCCACTTGAGCCAACCTGATGAAATAACTTGACTTGACTTACTACGCTTAGCTACTATCAAGCAAAACCAAATAATTTGCAATAAAATCTTGTGCACTTACTTGGTTATAGCGGATATGATGTTCGATCAAAGTTGTAGGAGCAATTTTTTTGAGGGTTGAGCACTTACTTGAGATAGATGTGGCTTGAATGTGAGTTGGTGCGAATTGGTGATGAAGGATGACCGTATGGAGATTAAGTGCCTTGGTTTGGGTAGGAGATTGAGTGTTTGATTAGGCTTATCTGAAAGCGTTGATTATAGTGGCTAAATTAGAGGAGGTTGTGATTTGAGTGAGTTTGAATTGGGTGGGAGAAGCGAGAGTGTTTGATTTGGGTTTGGATTTGTATTGCTGGATTAGGGCTTATATTTTTTTAAAGATCTGACGTGGCGCGCTAGGCGCTTAGTATGCCTAATTTGGTTGACCGCCTTTAAGCTAGGTGGCGATATGTGTGTGATGCGTATGGGGCGCTAAAGCGCTTGGAATTCTTGTTGGACCCTTTAAGCGCTTGGGGTCTTTGTATAGCTCTTGACTTAGGCGCTAGGCGCTTGGTTTTAACTAGGTATGGGCGCTAGGCGCTTGGTGCTCGTCTCAGGCTCTATGAGTGGGCGCTAGTGCTTAGCTTGTGCACTGGCTTGGCGCTTTAGCGCTTGGGCATGTCTTGGGCCTTTGGTTTCTTGTTTGCTTCTTTGTGCTCTAACCTACACCCTTTAGCAATTCAATAACACTAAAAATGAGAGAAATGATTAGAAATATGAGAATTTGACAAATGGATATTCTTCTTATTGAGCTCATAAGTGCTTGGCTTCGGTATTTGCCCCTTGACCCTTGACCCGTGGTTTGGTATCCCTTAGCTTCGCTCATGGGTGGCGAGACCCCGGCATTGGGTAGTCGTAGTGGCCATTAGTCAAACCACCCTTGAAATAAAATTCATGTTTCTACCACGAAATCAATTAAATATCATGTTAGAGAACATAAGGGGTGTAACAAAACCTAAATTATAAAAGTTTAACCACTAAATAAACTAACGATAAAAGCAAATTAAACAAAATAAAAGTAAAAATAGAAAATAACAATAAAAATTCACAGGTTGCCTCCCGAGTTAGCTTAGTTTATAGTCTTGACTGACTTTCTTCTCTGTTCTAATCGGCAAGGTTGTGGAGTGTCCTTTCACGATCAACCTGACCCCCGTAGTAGTGTTTCAATCTCGTAGTTGACTTTGAAATTACGTTTAGCATCGGGTCTTCCACCTCCCATTTCCGTGAGGATAAACTTTTGTAATGATAAATGGCCACGACAGCGGGATTTCAACTTTCACCGAAACAATTTAAGCCTTGAATTGTATAATAGCTTTTATTTGCCTGCTTGAACTTTCTTTCGAATTTTCTCATCGTACCACCTCTTAACCTTTTCTTTATATAACCGGCGTTCTCGTATGATTGGAGTCTGAATTCATCCATTTGGTTCAATTTAAGAAGCGCTTCTCTCTCCCATGACATGCATATCAAAGTTTAACCAGGGAATTGCCCGATAAGCCGCGTGTTCTAGTTATTTGGAAGATGGCATGCCTTCCCATATCTTAACTTTGCGGACGGAGACATCCCTATCGGGGTTTTGTAAGGTATGCGATATGCCCGTAAAGCATCATCGACTTACTAGCCCGATCTTTCCGAGCTAGGGTTCACTATCTTCTCGAGGATTCGCTTCACTTCTCGATTAGATACCTCGGCAACAAAGCTTGTTTGTGGATGGTAGCGGTAGCTATCTTATGAGTGACTCGTACTTAGCGAGAATAGGTGAGAGCGCTTATTACTGAAGTGCGTGCCTTCATCACTAATGATTGCGAGGAGTGCGAATCTAGAGAAAATAGTCTTAGAATGAGCGTAACCACAACTTTAGCATCATTGGTGGGCGATCTTTATAAGCCACCCACTTGAAGCGTAGTCAGCATTAGAAGTATATAGGAGTTGCTAAAGATGATGGAAATGGTCCCATGAAGTCGATGCCCCAAACATCAAACAATTCGACTTCTAAGATCATGTTTAGTGGCATCTCTTGTCGCTTTGATATATTACCCACTCTTTGGCATCTGTCACATTTCAATGAAAACACACGGGCATCCTTAAAGAGTGTTGGCGGAAGAACCCACATTGAAGCACCTTAATTTGCAGTTCTTTCTCCATAAAATGTCCAAGTAGTTAGATCGTGACATTGGTAGAGAATATTTTCCATTTCAACTTCCGGAACACACCTTCTTATGACTTGATCTCCACATTGTTTAAATAAAATGGCTCGTCCATAAATCTTGTTTCACATCATGGAGAAATTTCTTCTTACATTGACTTATTAAATCTGGTGGAAACACCTTACTCATGATGAAATTTCGTAATCTGCATACCATGGAGTATCCATCCTTCATAAACAGGTTGTTCATCAGGAAAAATTCATTGATCCTTTGTTGTGTCATCTTTTTTAGTTCTGCATTCTCTAATCGTGATAAATGATCAATGACACGATTATACATTTCCTTTTCGGTCCGGATCTCAAGTCGAACTCTTGTAGCAATAATACCCATCTAATTAATCTAAACCGCATCCTTCTTTGCTATTAAGTACTTAATTGCTTAGAATGATCTGTAAACACGATCACTTTTGTCCCGATCAAATATGATCGAAATTTATCAAATCATAAACAAGCTGCTAATAGCTCCTTCCGGTAGTGGTATAATTAGGTTGGGCATCAGTTAATGTCTTACTAGCATAGTATATAGCATGAAAAATTTTATCCTTTCGTTGGCGAAGCTGCGCCATGATCATGAAGTCATTAGCATCACACATTAATTGAATGGGATACTCGATCTGGTATTTATGATTACGAGGTGCGGTAACAAGTTTTTTTTCAACACATCAAAAGCTTACAGGCATGCTTGATCGAAGTTGAATGGGACATCCTTCTCAAAAGATTGCAAAGTGGTTTTCGTGATTTTGGAGAAGTCTTTTATAAATCGTCTATAAAACCGGCGTGTCCCAAAAACTTGAATACCCTTTCTTTGAAATAGGTGGTGGCGGGGCTCTCGATGGTTTTGATCTTAGCTCTATCAACTTCAATTCCTTTTGATGACACTCGATGACCAAGATTATTCCCTCTTGCACCATAAAATGACATTTCTCCGGTTTAAAACCAAATTCGTTTCCATTACCGTTTGAGCACGAAAGTGAGATTTTCAAACAATAATCAAATGAATCCCAAAAAATGAAAAATCATCCATAAATACCTCAAGATTTTGTTCGACCATATCGGAGAAAATAGCCGTCATACTACTACCAGATTGAAATGTCGGCCGTAGCATTACATAATCGAAAAAGACATTCTGCGAAAAGCAAAGGTACCATATGGGCATGTGAATGTCGTCTTCTCCACGATCCTCGGTGCGATGGCAATCTGGTTATAACTTTGAGTATCCATCCAAAAAGCGATAATACTCGTATCCTGCAAGCACATCCGACATCGATCTATGAATGGTAGAGGAAAATGGTCCTTCGAGTGGCATTGTTCAAATTTCTATAATCCATACACACCCTTGACCGTAGCTTTATTCGAGTCGGGATCAATTCATTCGCTCATTTGCAACTCTGTCATTTCCCCCTTTCTTTGGCACCTGATAGGCTGGACTTACCATGAAATTTATCGAGATAGGGTAGATAATTCCGCATCAACCATTTAATGATTTCCTTTTTACAACTTTCTTCGTGATGGGATTGAGTCTTCGTTGTTGTTCGATAATCGGTTTCGCTTCATCTTCCATTAGAATCTTACATGCAAATTGATGGACTTATTCCTTGATATCATGAGAGTCCACCCAAAGCGGTCTTGAATTCAGAAGTACCCTTAGTAGCTTTTCTTCTTGAACCTTATCAAGTGATGCGAAATAATAAGCTGGAAAGGTAGAAGAAGAACCAAGGTAGGCATCTAGTAGATGGTTAAGCGATGGCTTAAGTTCCAAAGTGGCGGTTCTTTAAAGATGATTTTACCTTTTCATCGGCTTTCCCCAAAAATCCATAGGTTCAAATTTTTGCAAACTTCGTGTGAACTTGGTCTTGAATCTAACATTTGAACCCATTCTATACAGTTGAGTCATCAAATAAATTTTCACTAACGATGCACTTTCGAGAGGGTCTTCGTTCACAAATTCACTAAATACCTCTGTAGTTGCTTCTTGATCGGATCGACTCTAAAGCACTCTTCCTCTCCCTTTGAGAATTTTATAGCCTTGAAAATATTAAGCGTTACTTCTTCATCTTGGACTCTCATCGTTAACTCTCCCTTTTGTACATCAATTAATGTCCTTCCGGTGGCTAAAAATGGTCTTCCAAGGATAATGGGTATGTCTTTATCCTCTTCATAGTCCAACCTGATGAAGTAAATTTGGAAATATGAATTTGTCCACCTTCACTAATATGTCTTCCACGATGCCCACAAGGGTATGTCAACGATCTATCTGCGGTTGTAAAGAGATATTTGTTGGCTTTGGTCTTTGGTAATCCTAGCTGCGTGTAGATCGAAAGCGGCATCAAGTTAATACTCGCACCCAAATCACACAAACATCATTAAAAAGCTGGGGTCAATAAATTGCGGTATGGTGAAGCTACCGGATCCTTGACCGGTGGTAACTTTCTTTGCGAATTGCGCTACATTCTTTCTGTCATCAGCCTTCTGTTTCAAAAATCCCTAGCTTCCTCTTTCTTGCTAAAATATCTTTCATGAATTTTGCATAGCTAGGCATTTGTTCTAAAGCATCTGCGAATGGAATGTTGATTTGCGACTTTTGAACACTTCTAAAAATTTTAAAATTGTCTATCTAATTTACGCTTTTGAAATCTTTGAGAAGCGACGCGGGTGAATACATTTGTTGTTTGCTTATCTTCTTGTTGTTTTTCACAACATTTTCCCAGTTACTTTACGAATTTCCACTCTCTTTTCACCATCCTCGTGAAATTATTTTCTTTTGTCCGTCTAAATCGTAGTCGACTCCTTCCCACTTACGAGTGTATAGCGCCTTACTGATGTTCATTTCCATCATTCCTTGGATTTTTCTCCGTATCACTAGGTAAAGAACACGGGTTCTAGTATTCAAAGCACTATTTATCACTTGATTTGGTTCTCAAGATTCTTTATTGCGGTGATTGGTTTTTTGTTGTGGCTTCAAATGAGTTGCCGATCTTGCCAACAATTCTTCCATTTGTGATAGCTTATCGGGTTGATGAGGTTGTGGGTGTTGTTGAGATTGTTGATGTAAAATTTGAAATCGGTGGATATGATTGCCTTGGAGCTTGGGCTTGAGCGTGTGGTGATTATTACTCAAGAAAAATTTGAGTTGTTTCTCTCTCTGGATTGTATTTGTTTGGATAAGCGCCTGTTTTTGTTATAGCTGGAAACAAAATTGGGTGACTCAGGATTTATTGCACATCGATCACTTGGTGGCTACCGCATACATATTTCACAAATAGTTTCCATTTTGAGGCTGGTTGTACCCCAGTGCATCTATCTTCTTTGTAAGAAGCAGAAATCGGAAACATCACTTGGTGATAATCTTTGTCATCGCATCCACTTCATAAACCCCTCTTGTCCTCATTTGAGTCGTTCTTCTTTGTTGGCCATTTGATAATTATTAAATTTGCCATGGTTTCAAGCGATTGATACCCCTCATCACAATTCTTGGCCATAATAGCTCTCCTCCATTGCTGACATCTATACTCGATCTTCTTGTCTTTGAATAAGCCCGTTATAAAAGTTTGCACTGAAGCCATTTAGGAATCCCATGGTGTGGACATTTTCTCGATGAGTCTTTAAATCTCTCCCGTGCTTCATATAGTGATTTGAATCGTCTTTGAGCGAAAAGAAGATATCGTTCATAACTTTTCTTTTTTTTTGCGGTAGGAAAAACTTTCTGAGAAATTTTTGGGCTAGAGTCGTTCCATGTAAGTGTCGAGCACGGTGGTAGTGAATGGAGCCGACTCTTAGCCTTATCTACGAGAGTAAATGGAAAGCGACCTTAGCCTTATTGCATCCTCGACACATTATTATACTTGAAAGTATCATGATTTCTATAAAAGTGACTATGTGATCGTTCGGATCATCATTTGGTAACCCTCAATGACATGAATTTTGAATCATCTCTGTATTGTCCCGGTTTTATCTCAAAACTTGTAGCGATAATGGCGAGGCCTCGTAATACTCATTGAATTTGATAACATGGCGTAGCATAATCCATGATGCTTTTTTTGCTCTTCTTGACCATAGTATCTTTCTTATCAAGTGCCTCTTTGGTTTCTTTAACCCACTTACATAGCCATTTGAAACCTTTTGTCGATGTCGTCCTCGTAAAGGCGATAAATCTAGCTTCTTCGATCGCGTTTGCATACACTAGTCAAGAACACACTGAATAGAACGAGAAAAAAGAAAAGTTTAAATTAAGATTAATATTTATAAAATCAATAATGACAAAATAATAAACTAATTTCCCGGCAATGGCGCCAAAAACTTGTTGCCTAATTTTTTAATAGCACTTTTACCTTGCATATACGCGTTCGATTATAATATTAATAATAACGAGGATATCGTTCCCACGAGAAATAGACTAATATTTATCAATTACTAATTCTAATGCAATTAATCCTATTTTAAACTACTGAAATTTTGTTTTGATTTGAAATTTAAACTTAACAAAACTAATGATTAAGAATCAAAATTTCACAAGAATAGCTATGATTTAATAGGTTAAGATTACAACTTCCCTTGGTATTTCATTTAAATCATTTCACTTCCCATTTAAAGCAATTAATTAATATGAATCATTATCCAAGAATGATTTATAAAATTCACACTTTTTCCAAAACACGTGAACAAATCCTCTAACTCAGATCCTTAAGACACAAAATTACAAGGAACACCCTTCTCGATTAATTCACTATATTCCTATGTGAATCGAGTTAATTAGGGTTTACGCATAAATTCTTTCAAAGGATACAAAAGACACATAGGTATATTCTATCCTACATGCTAATCATATTAACCTATTCGGATTATATGAGCAGATGTTATCATATCCGGATCTTAATCTATACTCCATCTTCCGATTTTATATAGATTATCACAATAATTGTTGGCGAACAATTAATCGATAAGCAAAAGATATAATAAACAATTCAATAAAACCAACTTTCATTCGATAGGAAGGTTCAATTTAAACTACATACCAAGTTACATTTGCAATCTTAATGAAAATTTAGTTCATGCTAATAATAAAGAAAAACATCATCCAGTTAATAATCGAACATCGAGATAATTACAAAAGATAAAAGAGAGAGAAGAAGAAACTACGAATTTTCTCGATACTCTCTCTTTGATCTTGACCCTTGCAATTTTCCTTCGTGTTTTTCTTCGTAGTTCTCTCTGTGAAACCCTTGAAAAATTGGTGATCGTCTTTTCTAAAGTCTCCTCTATTTGTATTAGTCTCCCCCTCATTCATTCCTCTTTGGCTTCAACCACCCACTTGGAAGTAGAAAATCCTCCTTTTTTTTGCTGGCGCTTAGGCGCTCATTAAGCCATTCAAGCGCTAGGCTCACGCCTGACCACGTAATTACAAAATGCCATCGGCTCTAATTTTAATGATTTTGGACCTTTTTTCTTCTCCAAAATGACCAATTTGTCCTCCGTAATTACAAAAAAACACAAAACTAGATAAAAAGATCTAAAAACAATTAAAGAATGATAATTTTTGACCAGTTTTTCTTCTCGGCGAGAATATGACCGAGGTATGGATTTGTCTAGAGAGTTGCTCCAAGTCCTACACAAAATAAACACAAAAATAGATAAAAAGATATCTAGAAAAACAATTAAAGATAGCAATAATTAAGTTTAATAATAAAGTTATAGTTGCTTAGGTATAAAACCGAGAATGGGTGATGTATACCTATTTGGGGGGCGTCGCAGTTGGTATCGAGCTTAGGAGATATGATGAGATCGAGAAGATGGAGGGAGAATAGAATCCTTAGGAGGTGAGATAAGCTTATTTGTTAATCCAAGAGTATAAGGATATCCTATGATATATTATTTGTTAATTAACCTTATTTTATGACATATACAACGAGGGATATGATATATAAGCAGTGGCAATGTTATGTAACAACACCAAAGCTTATTTGTTAATGCGTATATAATGATGATGCGAGGGGATGAATGTCGTGAGAATTAGAAGCTTTGGCAATGTTCCTGTTCTCCGTGAACAAACCACGGAAGCGATGATGAACGAGGGGATGTTTAGAAGCTTTCATGTTCATGCAAAATCGAGACGAGGAGACTCGTGTTCAAAATCTGAGGAAAATGATAGCAATTCACGGGTTGTCACGACCAAGCGATTCAAAGAGTTGGGACCACGAATTTAAGGGAAAGCGAGATCCGATCATGGCGGCGGAAACATGGGTCAAGCAAATTACCAAGATATTTGATGTCTTGGGATGCGGAGGAACAGAAGGTTCCATTCGCCACCTTTATGTTCCGTGGCGAGGAAGCGATCTCTTGGTGGAGAGTCGTGAAGCGTACCCATCCGGCCGCTTTTCGGCATGTCTTGGGAGAGCGTTCAGAAACTATTTAATGACAAATACTTTCACGAAAGTGTTCGTCATATGAAGGAAGTGGAGTTCATCAGATTAGAACAAAACAACAAGGCGGTGTCTCGAGACGAGGCAAAGTTTGCAGAGTTATTCGAGTTTGCACCTCATTTGGTGGAGAATGAGGAACATATGACGCGGATGTTTCGAGAGGTTTGAAACTTCGGCATCGACAATATCTCATTTCTCATAAATTTTCTCTCTATTCAGATGTTGTTAATGAGGCTCAATTGTTAGAAGCGAGATAACTTGAGTATGTTCAATGGGGACCATAACGAGATTGTACCGGAGATAGCGATCAATGAATAATGATAACCCGGCGGAGAAAAAAACAGACGGACAAAAATGGTAACCACTCTGGTGGTAATCATAGCCATGAAAATAGAAGAAAGCGAGTCGGGAGGAGATTTTAAAAAAGGAGATTTAACAACGACTATGTAAAAGGCAGCAGTCTGCTTAAAGAAGCCGGTTCTAAGGAGGAGAACGACCACCGGTCATATGCTTATAAATGCGGGAAGAGGGACGGATCGGTCCAAAGCTGTCCCACAACAGATTCAAGGTATGCTTATAATTGTGGAAAGGAAGGACATATCGCCGAGCTCAGATTATGCGATAGCGAAACCTAATTCAATGGGGACGGTGACTCGAAAAAGATCGTCGAGAAAAGTCAAAGTCAACAGATTCCGGGAAGAAGCGTTTGTTGTGGTGGTCAAAATCGAGGAACCCAAACGAGGTGATCACGGGTAAGCTATTTATAAATTCTTGCGAAGTTTATACCTTACTTGATCCCGGTCTACCCATTCATTTTCTCTCTCTGCTTGTGCTCAGCGTTTAAACTTGATTAGGAGAAATTAGACTTTGACCTATCTGTGGAAACTCCGTTAGGAGAAACTTTATCACATCCATCATTTATAAATCTTGTTTGATTCAAGTTGGCACCATTACCTTACTGTTGACCTTATCTCTTTAAAGATACTTGCTTTTGATGTTATTTTAGGGATTGATTGGTTAGCTACTCACTCATCATGCCAAAATTGATTGTTTTCGTAAGGTTGTTAGTTTTCATATTCCTAACCAACTTTGTTATGCGAATTCAAACAACTAAACCATTAAAATCAATCAACATCATATCTAATCATAAAGCTATTCGTTTATTGAAAAGCGGATGTCAAGCTTTTTTAGCCCATGTTATGGATTTGAATAAAGACACGTCAAATTTGAATAATATTCTGTTGTTATTGACTTTCTGACGTATTTCTAAAGAACTTCCCGGTCTACCCCGAGCGTGAAGTTGAATTCTTTATTGATCTTGAACTGCATACAAAGCCCATTTCTAAAACCCCATATCGAATGGCTCTATTGAACTTGAGGAGTTAAAGGTCCAACTACGAGGAATTATTGGACATCGGTTTCATTTCGTCCTAGTACATCTGTGGCGCCCCCAAAATAGGTATACATCACCCATTACGAGTTGTCAATACATGATGCAGAAACAACTATAACTTTATTATTACAACGATGAAAGCGTGAGTTTGAATACAAATATTATCTTTAGACAATATCTATACTCAAATAAATCCTTATCACATTTATTGATACATTATTTTACAAAAATGGTGAGGACTACTAAACAATTTTTCTAAAACCTTCATTCCATACCCAGGCTGCATTACTCGCTATATTCTCGCCTCTGAGAAGAAAAATGGAACAAAAAGGAAAAGGGTGAGCTCAACTAGCCCGATAAAGAATATTATGACTAAGATAATATACAACAAATTACCGTTAGTCTTCAAGCGAGGGAAAAATCTAATAGAATACAATTGACAACAAATTTTAAATCAATATTAGCGTGAAATAATAATTCATTAGAAGAGTTAAGTAGAGAATGCAAACTACTATCTTCATGTATGAATTTAAAAGTTCATTATCTATCTTTTATCCTGTAACATCAATCAATATACATACGGAATCAAATATTCATCTTTGCACTACAGGCCAAAGATATTCATCGATTAAGTCGTGTTCATCTAAACACTGTTCATCTTTGCACTTCTGACCAAAGATATTCTTGAAATCATTCATCTCTTTGCACTCTGGGCCAAAGATATTCAATAATATCATCATTTAAGGCGAGGATGATGAAAATATTTTTAAAGAAAGCGAATCGGTGAAACAAAATGACAAGGATTAAGGATTAAGGATTCGTACTTTGTTTTATCCATGTTCAAAAATAGCTCAAAAATAATTATAGTGGTGTAAAATTCAAGAATGATCAAAACATGGATACAATCAAAGCTAGTATCCGAATAGATATTTTGGACAAAAAGAAGAAATTTTATTTTAAATTGGTGAATAGTCTTAGTATCGTGAATAGTCTTGGTATCGTGAATAGTAACTCTCGACACCAAAAGATAGAAATTTCCAAAAAAAATATCTTTCACGCTTCATGAATAGTACTGCGTGAATAGTTCGTGAATAGTAACTTCGTGAATAGTACTCGTGAATAGTTCGAGAATAGTAACCCCGAGCATGAAAAAGTTCCAAATTTGATAAAAAGTTCCAACCAATATTTGACATAATGATATTGAAGAAATAATATCATTTGAGAAGAAAATAACATCCCTTACCTCGAAAGATTAGTACTTACAAATTTGGAATCACGGATATAGTCTTTGAAGGGAACTTGCATAAATCTAACAATACTCAAAGTATACTCACAAGAATACGCTCAATATATCGAGAGAGAAAGAGAGAAAATTTGATTTACGGTGTGTTTTCAATTCTAACCTAAGCACCTATTTATAGGAAAATGCTTAGAACACGAAAGTATAAAATTGAATATAATATTATATATATTTTCACATTTTCTTTAGCCCACCTTGAACAACTGATCTCAGCCCATTTGAATCACATGTGAGGCCAACTTAGTTGCAAAAAAAACGTTTTTTGTCAAAATAATTAACTAAAACTCCCAAAAATTAATTATTTTGAACTTGAACTTCAATAATTCATAATAAATAGCCCTTTTATCGGAAAATTCAAATCTCGCGAATTTTTATAAGAAATTCAATTCTCTACAACTTTGCGAGAAGAAAGTTTTCCAAATTCCAAGCAGAAATTATGAAATCCACAAGCGAAGCGATTTTACATTTATAATCAAATTTGATCGATAAATGGGGTCATGACAGCATGTTTAACATGTTTTAAATATTTATTGCAACAAAAATACTCTTTCTCCTCGATATACTCATATATCCCACATTCGTTGTAAAAATATTACCATTATTATATTATTAAAATATAATAATATATTTAAATGAATTATTTTATCGAGAAAAAGATAAAATTTCAATTTTCAACAATTGTCACATTAAAAATTTTCTCCATCTATATCCACATAAAATCAATATTTTTCTCATCATATGAATCAATAATTAATTATTCACAAATAATATTACAGAATCACAATATTGATGAACGGGTAGTTAAAGGGAAGAGGGGCTTTCGATAAAATTTCTTCTTCTTGGTGGTATGATTAGGTGACCAAACCTCTCCTTAGATGCAGAACTTTCTAGACATTGCCAATAATGTTATCTAATAATATTATTGGATAATATGAATTATTTAGCCGATAATGAAAAATATTGTGTAATGACAATTATTGAAACAACAACAATATAAAATATCAACGCAATGCAATTATTAACTCGATAAAATTTGAGCGATAATTACTGTAACCATTATTGAGTAGTGCCTTCTTACGTAAGAATCAATAATTGGTGCAAATCTGGTGTCTTCTTGTGTTTTAACCAAGGGTATTTTAACGTATTAACTTGATAACTTCTGTAGATTATTTTTAAACAACTTATATTTGTCGTTTTCTTCATCGATCGCTTTTAGTTATGGGGCCCACATTTTTGCATTTGGTCGATAAATACGAATATTCCCAGAGCAAATCTGAATATTCCACGACCAACGAATATTTCACAATGATGATGAATATTTTATAACCACTTGCTTATTTTGAAATATTTGCGTATTTTACCCTAACTATCCACATTAATCAAATCAACCCTTACTTATTTCAAAATAATAAATAGAAAATTAAATTTCATTAATAATAAGTTGGGGTCTTCTGACCTCCCTCTTATGAAATTTCGTCCTCGAAATTGGCGTGCGTACACAGTGTTTGAAAAGGTGAGGATACCTCGCTTTCGTTTCGTTTCAATTCCCGGGTCATTTCCTCTATAGCATGATTCCTCCACAAAACTTTAACTTGTGGTATGACCTTTCTTGGCGTGGGACATACTCCTTCTATCCAAGATCTTGGTGGTACCTCCTCATACGTTAAGTCTTGGCTATCTCGTCGGTTCTAACTTCTATAGCGTGGTTGGGTCTTTCACATATTCTGAAATGCGGATATATGAAACACATTATGAATCTGAGACATACTTTCGGATATATAGCGAGTCTATAGGCTACATTTCCTACTCGGTCAAGAATTTGAAATGGACCGATAAATCGTGGATTGAGCTTTCCTCTCTTCCCAAATCTTGTAACTCCCTTCCGTGGAGCAACTTCATGACAATCATGATCCCCTATACTAAATTCCACGTCCTTTCGATGAAGATCCGCATAACTCTTTTTGTCGATCTTGTCTTGGTTTGTATCGTTGTCGAATCATTTGGATCTTTTCGTAGTAAATACGTACCAACTCGGGTCCCAACAATGTTGCTTCACCCACCTCGTCCCAACATCTTTGGAAGCGACACTTTTCGTCCGTATAATGCTTGAATGGAGCTACACTATACTTGCACGATAACTATTGTTGTAGGAGAATTCACTGATGGTAAATACTTATCCAAGCGCCCTTGAAGTCTAGGACCACGAGTCTTAATAAATCTTCAAGAGTTTGAATAGTCTTTTCGATTGTCGTCAGGTTTGAGGATGGTATGCGAAGCCAATAAATAAATCCGTGCCCATAGCTTTTTGCAAGCTAACCCAAAATCTTGAAGTGAATCTTGGGTCACGATCAAAACTATGGATCTGAGGCATGCCATGCAACCTCACAATCTCATTCACGTACATACTAGTAAGGCGTTCGAGTGAATAAGTCTCCGTATCGGCAAGAAATGAAAGCGGACTTGGTTAATCTATCAACAATAACCCAAATAGCATTGATGCCTTGAGAAGCCGTAGGAAGACAATGCTTGAAATCCATGGTAATGTGTTTCCACTTCCATTTCGGAATCTCAAGTGGTTGCAGCGGACCCTTAGGTACTAGATGCTCGCCTTTACACGTTGACAAGTTAAACACATTGAGATAAACTTTGCAATCTCTCTCTCGTATTGTTCCACCAAAATGTATGTCGAAGATCACGATACATTTTAGTACTTTCGAGATGGATTGCAAATGGTGTATTGTGTGCCTCCATCATAATCTTGTACTTCAAATCGAGTCGTTAGGAACACAAAGTCTAGAGTGGACTCGAAGTATTCCTTCTTCATCGATTCTCGCTTAGGAATAGCTCCTTCTTGTACTTTCTTCTTCATACGCATCGACTCAAGATTCGGTGGCTTGAGCAACCTTAACTTTTCTATTAAAGTTGGCTCTGTCGTATACTTGACATCATCGCTTTTCGTTCTGCATATGATCTTCTTCTCTCAACGCGTCATTTACCACGTTCGCTTTTTCGGGATGGTATTGAATAGTGTGGTCGTAGTCTTTCAATAGCTCGAGCCAAGCGTCATTGCCGCGTGTTGAGTTCTTTTTAGTGAAGAAATATTTAAAAGGCTTTTATGGTGCGAATATATCTCCACTTTCTCCCCATATAGATAGTGCCTCCATATCTTTAACGTGAAAGCATTGCTTTGCTTGACTCTAGATCATGAGTAGGATAATTCCTCTCATACTCTTTAAGTTATCGCATGAGGCATAGGCTATGACTTTCCCCGTTGCATGAGAACACATCCTAACCCTTTTGCTGAAGCATCATTTGTAGATAACAAATCCATCCGAGAACAGATGGTATTGTTAGAGCAGTCTTAGAAATAAGTCTCCTCTTAAGCTCTTGGAAACTCTTCTCGCATTCTTCGCTCCAAAGCGAATTTTGTATCCTTCGAGAGTTAGTGAGTTAATGGAGTAGCGATTAGAAAACCCTTCCACGAATCTCGATAATAACCCATTTAAGCCCAAAAGCTCGTGCTTGATCCGCAGACTTGGTTGCTCCCAACTTTGTATTGCTTGATCTTGGCCGGATCAGCGAGATACTCCATGTTTCGACACCACGTGCCCGAGGAATGCTACTTCCTCAAGCGAACTCGCATTTCTTCAATTTGGCATATAGTTTGTTTTCACGAAGCCTTTGGAGTACCGACTTCAAATGGTGCTCATGATCTTCACGACTTTTGGAATATATGAGGATGTCATCAATAAAAATAACAACGAAGCGATCAAATATTCCTTGAATACTCGGTTCATCATATCCATGAAAGCGCGGGAGCATTAGTCAAGTCGAAAAGACATGACTAAGAATTCATAATGCCGTCTCAGGAGTTTCTAAAAGCGGTCTTTGGAATATCCTCGATTCTAATCTTGATTTGATGATATCGAGCGAAGATCGATTTTTGAAAAGAATTGTGCCCCTTATGGGTTGGTCAAACAAGTCATCAATCGAGGTAGAGGATACTATTCTTGATGGTGACATGGTTCGATTCAGATAGTCGATACAAAGTCGCATACTCCGTCTTTCTTCTTCTTTACAAATAAAGCAGGAGCACCCCGAGGAGATGTCTTGGGGCCGAATGAAGCCGATGTCCAATAATTCTGTAGTTGGACCTTTAACTCACGAAGTTCAATAGGAGCCATTCGATATGGGGTTTTAGAAATGGGCTTTGTGCGGGTTCAAGATCAATAAAGAATTCAACTTCACGTTACGGGGGGTAGGCGGGAAGTTCTTGAAATCGTCGGAAAGTCGATAACAACAGGAATATTATTCAAATTTGGCGTGTCTTTATTCAAATCCATAACATGGGCTAAGAAAGCTTGACATCCAGTTTTGATAAGCGAATAGCTTTATGATTAGATATAGCGGTGATTGATTTTAATGGTTTAGTTGTTTGAATTCGTACAATGGGTTGGTTAGGAATATGAAAACGAAATGACCTTACGAAAACAATCAATTTTGGCATGATGAGTAGTTAACCGATCAATCCTAAAATCACATCAAAAGCAAGTATCTTTAAAGAGATAAGGTCAACAGGTAAGGTGATGGTGCCAACTTGAATCAAACAAGATTTATAAGCAGTGGATGTGATGAAAGTTTCTCTAGCGGAGTTTCCACGAGATAGGTCAAAGTCTAATTTCTCTCTCGGTCAAGTTTAAGCGTTGAGCACATGCGGGAGAGATAAATGAATGGGTATGCCGGTATCAAGTAAAAGGTATAAACTTGTGAGAATTTATAAATAGCTTACCGTGATCACCTCGTTTGGGTTCTCGCATTATGACCGATCTGACAAACGCTCTTCCGGAATCGTTGACTTTGACTTTTACGGGGACGATCTTTTGAGTCATAGTCCCCATTGAACTAGGTTTATCTCTGCGTCTGATCTCGGCGATATATCCTTCCTTTCCACAATTATAGCATACCTTGAGCTGTTGTGGGCGGTTTGGTGATATGTCCCTCTTTTCCGCATTTGTAGCATATAATGGGTGGTCGTTCTCCTCCCTTAGAACCGATTCTTCTTAAACGCCTTTGTCGTCTTCACATAGTCGTTGTTAAATCTCCTCTTTTAAAATCTCCTCCTCGACTTCGCTTCTTTTTTTTTTATGGCCATGATTACCACGGAGTGGTTACCATTTTGTCCGTCTGTTTCTTTCTCATTTGGTTATCATTATTACATTATTTGCTATCTACAGTACGATCTGGTTATGGTCCTCGGTTGAGTAGTACTTTCGTTATCTCGCTCTAATAATTGAGCCACATTTACAACATCTGAATAGAGAAAGTTTATGAGAAATGAGATCTTGGCGTATCACGGGTTTCAAACCTCTAAGAAACATCCGCGTCATCGTTCCTCATTCTCCACCGAATGAGTCTGAAACTGGATAACTCTGCAAACTTTTGCCTCGTCTTTGAGACAAATCGTATTGTTTTTTGCTTTCTAATCGATGAACTCCACTTCCCATATATAATGAACACTTTCGGAAAGTATTTGTCATTAAATAGTTTCTGAAATGTTTCCCAAGACATCTTTGAGTCGGTGGATGGAGTGCGCTTCTGAGACTCCCACCGATGATGTCTGCCTGCCACGGAACATAAAGGTGGCGAATGGAACCTCTGTTCTCCGTGCATCCCAAGACATCGAATATCTTGGTAATTTTTTTGACCCGTGTTTCCACCGTGATCGGATCGGCTTTCCCTTAAATTCTGGTGGTCCCTGACTCTTTGAGGCGCTTGGTTTGTGACAACAAGTGAATTGCTATCATTTCCTCCTGTATTTTGAACACGAGTCTCCCTAAATGCGATTTTGCATGAGCTGCAAAAAGCTTCTAAACATCCCTCGTTCATCATCTGCTTTCGGTGGTGTTGTTCGCGGGAGGAACATTGCCCGACTGTTACGTTCTCCTCGTTGGTGAGTCTGAGCGTCTCCACGGTCTCATTTCCATTGTTAATATTCTCGATCGACATTCTCAAATCTTGTCGTAAAAAAACAAGGGTTAATTAAGGAAATCAATATATCACATAATATCCTTATATCTTGACCAACTAAAAAATAAGCTTAGGTAGGGACACTAGCGAAGGATTTACTCGTCTCTCCCCCTCTAGTTCTATTCCCGATCTCAGCGGAGATCATATCCTAAGCTACGATACATTGTGGCGCCCCCCAAAATAGGTATACATCACCCATTACGAGTTGTCAATACATAGTACGAAACAACTACAACTTTATTATTACAATGATAAAGCTGTGAGTTTGAATACAAATATTATCTTCTGAAGACAATATCTATACTCAAATAAATCCTCATCACATTTATTGATACATTATTTTACAAAATGGTGAGGACTACTAAACAATTCTTTCTAAAACCTTCATTCCATACCCAGGCTTCGTACTATTTATATTCTCGCCTCACGAGAAGAAAAATGGAACAAAAAGGAAAAGGGTGAGCTCAACTAGCCCGATAAAGAATATTATGACTAAGATAATATACAACAAATTATCGTTAGTCTTGACGAGGAAAAATCTAATAGAATCTGATAGATGACAAATTTTAAATCAATATTACATGATGAAATAATAATTCATTAGAAGAGTTAAGTAGAGAATGCAAACTATTATCTTTTATGTATGAATTTAAAAGTTCATCGTCTATCTTTTATCACTGTAACATCAATCGATATACATACGGAATCAAATATTCATCTTTGCACTTCTGAGCCAAAGATATTCATCGATTAGTTATGTTCATCTAAACACTGTTCATCTTTGCACTCTGACGAAGATATTCTTGAAATCATTCATCTTTGCCTTCTGGGCCAAAGATATTCAATAATATCATCATTTAAGGCGAGGATGATGAAAAATATTTTTAAAAAAGCGAATCCGGTGAAACAAAATGACAAGGATTAAGGATTAAGGATTACGTACTTTGTTTTATCCATGTTCAAAAAATACCTCAAAAATAATCATAGTGGTGTAAAATTGAGAATGATCAAAACATGGATCTGATCGAAGCTAGTATCGAATAGATATTTTGGACAAAAGAAGAAATTTTATTTTTTTGGTGAATAGTATTAGTATCGTGAATAGTCTTAGTATCGTGAATAGTAACTCAGACACCAAAAGATAGAAATTTCCAAAAAAAAACATCTTCACGCTTAATGAATAGTACTCGTGAATAGTAACTCGTGAATAGTAACTCGTGAATAGTAAGTAACCCCGACATGAAAAAGTTCCAAATTTGATAAAAGTTCAACCAATATTTGACATAATGATATTGAAGAAATAATATCATTTGAGAAGAAAATAACATCCACTTACCTCGAAAGATTAGTACTTTAATTTGGAATCTAGGGTATAGTCTTTGAAGGGAACTTACTTGCAAATCTAACAATACTCAAAGTATACTCACAAGAATACTCTCAATATATCGAGAGAATATAGAGAAAACTTGGGTTTACGGTGTGATTTTCAATTCTAACCTAAGCACCCTATTTATAGGAAAATCTTTAGAACACAAAGTAGAAAATTGAATATAATATTAATATATATTTTCACATTTTCTTTAGCCCACTATGAACAACTAATCTCAGCCCATTTTGAATCACATGTGAGGCCAACTTAGTTGCAAAAAACGTTTTTTGTCAAAATAATTAACTAAAACTTCAAAAATTAATTATTTGAACTTGAACTTTGATAATTCATAATAAATATCCCTTTTATCAGAAAATTCAAATCTCATGAGTTTTATAGAAATTCAATTCTCTACAACTTTGCAGAAGAAAGTTTTTCAAATTCCAAGCAGAAATTGCCGAAATCCACAAGCAGGCGATTTTACTGGTATAATCAAATTTCGGTCGATAAATGGGGTCCTGAGCATGTTTAACATGTTTTAAACATTTATTGCAAAAAAATACTCTTCTCCTCGTATACTCATATATCCCACATTCGTTGTAAAAATATCACCATTATTATATTATTAAAATATAATAATATATTTAAATAATTATTTTATCGAGAAAAGATAAAATTTCAATTTTCAACAATTGTCACATTAAAAATTTTTCTCCATCTATATCACATAAAATCAATATTTTCTCATCATATGAATCAATAATTAATTATTCACAAATAATATTCGAGAATCCTGATATTGATGACGAGGCGGTTCAGGAAGAGGGGCTTTCGATAAAATTTCTTCTTCTTGGCCTTGATTAGGTGACCAAACCTCTCCTTAGGCGAGAACTTTCTAGACATTGCCAATAATGTTATCTAATAATATTATTAGGATAATATGAATTATTGCCGATAATGAAAAATCTTGTGTAATGATGATTATTGAAACAACAATGATATATAAAATATCAAGCATGACAATTATTAACTCGATAAAATCTTTGAGCGATAATTACTGTAACCATTATTGAGTAGTGCCTTCTTACGTAAGAATCAATAATTGGTGCAATCTGGTATCTTCTTGTGTTTTAACCATAAGGGTATTTTAATAGTATTAGCAGTAACAACTTCTGTAGATTATTTTTAAACCACTTATATTTGTCGTTTTCTTCATCGATCGCTTTCAGTTATGGGGCCCACACATGGGCTGCTGCAAGTAAATACGAATATTCCAGCCGATCTGAATATTCCACGACAAGCGAATATTCAAACAACAATGAATATTTTATAACCACTTGCTTATTTTGAAATATTTGCGTATTTTACCCTAACTATCCACATTAATCAAATCAACCCTTACTATTTCAAAATAATAAATAGAAAATTAAATTTCATTAATAATAAGTTGGGGTCTTACAACAACTTTTGTATTGACTATCGGGAATTGAACCATGTCACCATCGAGAATAGGTATCCTCTACCTCGTATTAATGACTTGTTTGACCCGATTGCTGAGGGCACAATTCTTTTCAAAAATCGATCTTAGATTACGGATATCATCGAGTTGAAGATTTAGGCGAGGATATTCAAAGCGCCTTTAGAACTTCGATGCGGGCATTATGAATTCTTAGTCGTATCTTTCGGATTGACTAATGCTCCTGCGACTTTCATGGATATGATGAACCAGAGTATTCAAGAAATATTTGGATCGGTTTGTTGTTGTCTTTATTGATGACATCCTCATATATTCCAAAAGTCGTGAAGATCATGAGCACCATTTGAAACTAGTACTCAAAGGCTTCGTGAAAACAAACTATATGCCAAATTGAAGAAATCGCGAGTTACGGCTTGAGGAAGTAGCATTTTTGGGCGCGATGGTGTCAAAACATGGAGTATCAAGTGGACCCGTGAAGATTGAAGCAATACAAAGTTAGGAGCACACCAGAAGTCGGTGGCCAAGTCACGTAGCTTTACGGGTCAAATTTGGTTATTATCGGAGATTCGTGGAAGGTTTTCTCGAATCGCTACTCCATTAACTTTGACTAACTCGGAAGGATACAAAATTCGTTTGGAAGCGAAGAATGCGAGAAGAGTTTCAAGAGCTTAAGAGGAGACTTATTTGACTTTTTCTAACAATACCATCTGGTTGGGATGGATTTGTTATCTCTGATGATGCTTGAGGTAAAGGGTTAGGATGTGTTCTCATACGGCGTGGGAAAGTCATAGCCTATGCCTCGCGACAACTTAAAAGAGTATGAGGAGGAATTATCCTACTCATGATCTAGAGTTAGCGTGATCGTTTCATGCTAAAGATATGGAGAGCCTTATCTATATGGGAGAAAGTGGAGATATATTCAAACCATAAAAGCCTTAAATATTTCTTCACTCAAAAAAGAACTCGACATGCGGCGGTGACGTTGGCTCGAGCTATTGAAAGATTACGACCACACTATTCAATACCATCACAGTAAAGCGAGCGTGGTATTGACGCGTTGAGTAGAAGATCATATGGGAATGAGTGCGATGATGTCAAGTATACGTATAGAGCCGACTTTAATAGAAAAAGTTAAAGTTGCTTTCAAGCCACCAACCACCAGGATGCGTATGAAGAAGAAAGTACAAGAAGGAGCTATTAGGAGCGAGAATTGATGAAGAAAAGAATACTTTGAGTCCACTCCGGACTTTGTGTCCCTAACGACTCGATTTGAAAGTACAAGATTATGATGGAGGCACACAATACACCATTTGCAATCCATCCTGGAAGTACTTAAAATGTATCGTGATCTTGACATACATTTTGGTGGAACAATATGAAGAGAGATTGCAAAGTTTATCTCGATGTGTTTAACTTGTCGGCGTGTAAAGGCAGAGCATCTAGTACTAAAGGGTCCGATTGCAACCACTTGAGATTACGAAATGGAAGTGGGAACACATTACCATGGATTTTGTTACGGGTCTTCCCTACGGTTTCTCAAGGCATCAATGCTATTTGGGTTATTGTTGATAGATTAACCAAGTACGCTCATTTCTTGCCGATCACGGGAGACTTATTCCCTTGAGCGTCTTGCTTAGTATATATGTAAATGAGATTGTGAGGTTACATGGCATGCTAGTATCCATAGTTTCGGATCGTGACCCAAGATTCACTTCAAGATTTTGGGTTAGCTTGCAAAAAGCTATGAGCGCAGATTTACGATTGATTCGGCATACCATTCTCAAGCGAGCGGACAATCGAGAGAGGACTATTCAAACTCTTGAAGATCTATTAAGACTCGTGTCCTAGACTTCAAGGCGGTTAGGATAAGTATTTACCATTGGTGGAATTCTCCTACAACAACAGAGTTATCGAGCAAGTATAGGTGTGGCTCCATTTGAAGCATTATATGGGACGAAAGTGTTGCTCTCCGATATGTTGGGATGAGGTGGGTGAAGCAACATTGTTGGGACTAGAGTTAGTACGTATGACTCTAGAAAAGATCCAAATGATTCGGACAAAGTATACAAAGCGGCACAAGATCGACAAAAGAGTTATGCGGATCTTCATCGAAAGGGCGTGGAATTTAGTATAGGGGATCATGTATTGTTGCGAGTTGCTCCATGGAAGGAGTTACAAGATTTGGGAAGAGAGGAAAGCTCGATCCACGATTTATTGGTCCATTTCAAATTCTTGACCGAAGTAGGAAATGTAGCCTATAGACTCGCGTTACCTCAAGAGTATGTCTCGTATTCATAATGTGTTTCACATATCGTACTTCGTAAATATGTGAAAGACCGAACCACGTTATAGAGTTAGAACCGGACCGAGATAGCAGAAGACTTAACGTATGAGGAGGTACTGTCAAGATCTTGGATAGGAAGGAGCATGTCTTCTGTATGAAAGGTCATACCATAAGTTAAAGTTTTGTGGAGGAATCATGCTATATAGTGAAAATGACACAGGGAATTGGAAGCGGAAATGAAAGCGAGGTATCCTCACCTTTTGAAACACAGTGCACGCACGTCGATTTAGGGGACGAAATTTCATAAGGAGGGAGGTTGTAAGACCCCAACTTATTATTAATGAAATTTAATTTTTTCTATTTATTATTTTGAAATAGTAAGGGTTGATTTGATTAATGTGGATAGTTATTGGTAAAATACACAAATATTTCAAAATAAGCAAGTGGTTATAAAATATTCATTATTATCGGGGAATATTAGTTTGGTCGTGGAATATTAAATGCTTATCGGGGAATATTAAATACTGACGGTGCGAAATGTGTGGGCCCATGCTTGAAAGCGATTGGATGAAAAAAGCGACAAATATAAGTTGTTTAAAAATAGCAGGCGTGGTTATTCACAGTTAATCTTGTTAAAATACTCGGTGATTGGTTAAAACACGAGAAGCACACGGTATTGAACCAATTATTGATTCTTACGTGAAGGCACTACTCGATAATGGTTACGATAATTCTTGATCGAATTATTTTATTTTATTGATTTAATAATTCTTTGCGTTGATATTTTATATTCTTTGTTGTTTGATAATTGTCATTTACGGTATTTTTCATTATCGAAGCAATAATTCATATTATCTGAATAATATTATTAGATAACATTATTGGCAATGTCTAGAAAGTTACATCTAAGGAGAGGTTTGGTCACCTAATTCAAGGCATGATGGAGAAATTCTTATTGGAAAGCCCCCCTGCTTTCACTGAGGGCTGCACAGTTGTCGATATTGTGATTACTGTAATATTATTTGTGAATAATTAATTATTGATTCATATGATGAGGAAAATATTGATTTTATGTGGATATAGATGGAGAAAATTTTAAAATGACAATTGTTGAAAATTAATATTTTATCTTTTACGATAAAATAATTCATTTAAATATATTATTTTAATAATATAATAATGGTGATATTTTTACAACGAATGTGGGATATATGAGTATACGAGGAGGAAGAGTATTTTTGTTGCAATAAATGTTTAAAACATATTAAACATGTCGGTGGACCCCATTTATTATTTGAAATTTGATTATAGCTTTTGTAAAATCTCCCGTTTGTGGATTTGATCAATTTACATTTGGAATTTGGAAAAGCTTTCTTACGCAAAGTTGTAGAGAATTGAATTTCCTATAAAAAAACTCGTAAGATTTGAATTTTACGATAAAGGGCTATTTATTATGAATTATTGAAGTTAGAAGCTCAAAATAATTGATTTTGGAAGTTTAAATTATTTTAAATTAGAAAACGTTTTCTTACTTTTTCTAGAAGGTGGCATGTGCTTATTGATTTGAAATCAGATTTCAAGTGGCGTAGGAATTTTGATATATATAATAATATTAAATTAAATTTTTCGCTTTGGTGTTACAAGCGATTTCTATAAATAAGTGTCTTAGGTTAGAATTGAAAATTACACGTAAAGCTGAAGTTTTCTCTCTCTATATTATCGGCGTATTCTTGTGAGTATTTTGAGTATACTTTGAGTATTGCTATACGGTGCAAGTTCAAGTCATAGCTTTATATCCAGGTGTTTCAACTAGAAGATCTTGTCTTTTGTGAGGTAAGGGATATTATTTTTTTTTCGTAATGATATTATTTCTTCAATATCATTATGTTGA